>JAQIVE010004850.1:0-13835 GCA_034698285.1 Sminthurinus bimaculatus | reverse complement strand
AGCCAAGTTAACTCCTTGTATGGAAAATATGCGTCAACTACATTTGTAGTAATGTGTTGGTTTTTCCCGGGTTAATATCAATAGTGGGCACAAGACTGATTCCGCATATTGTGGATGACATCTGCGCATTTAGTTATCTCTTTATTCTTTATGGAACCGAGTTTGCATTTTCCAAATATTACATCACTTTACTTGATATTGTCAAAAAGGGTAAGTACAAATGCTTTCGACATTCTGGCCCAAGATATTTACAGGTGTAAACCAAGTGAAATTCATCATGGGTCATGGACATGGAATTAAGGGCCTCGACAACCACCAAACACATATTGCATTCTCGAGAAGCGTTCACTCGCCTTTGCCCTTCCGCGAAATTTCTTGATAGTTTTCGTTACAGGTTCCAGCGTCTATCGAGATATATGTATATAATATACAGGGTCCACCAGAAATAGATACATAAGTGGAAACTTTCCGCTTGGGAATATTTCCCTAATGTACGTACATTTACTCGATGACTTTTTACTTATGCAAAATCAAAAAGTCATCGAGTAAATGTAAAGGGAAATATTCCCAAACGGAAAGTTTCCACTTATGCATCTATTTCTGGTGGACCCTGTACAATATACCTACATTCACCATACGTTGAAGTGCATTTTGATGCGCGTGCAAATACGCAAGCGGGCGCAGAACAAAATGCTTATTCAGGGGCCGGTGTCCTACTAAATGGAACAATACGGTATACAATTAAAGTCAGTAAAAACAGGGTAAAACTGAAAAACATCTATCCAAGTCTTTAGGCAGTTCCTTCGTTTACCTTTGCATCACATAAATTCCCGGGTCATAGAAATGAAAACTATAGGATATAGTGAAGTACTTTTATTATGATTACAAATTATGTTCACAATAATATAAACTAACAAGGGAGCCTTGTCACAAAAAACATTTCTCTGTCACTTTCATTAACGGGGTTTTCCAACTGCTTCTAGAACTAATCAATGTTTGTGGCCAAATAAAGCGGCAACAATACTACATGTGTGCCGTTGCTATGTTCGTGTGGAATTTACACATAGCAACGGAGATTTTATTCATGTAGTGTAAACCTTCTTCAGTTGAAATGTAATTACAAGAGAGATTGCAAGTTCAGTTCGGCACGGAACGCTCAAAAATTTGACCGATGACTGACCACTTTACCAAAAAATTACATAATGACTGCATGTCTGCATGAAATTTATATATAAGTTCATGGAACAGAGAAAAGAGTAAGAAAAGAGGGGTGAATTGATTTCAAATCGAGTTGCTTCTTGTTTTTCTTACACTGGTGCGTGTATTTGTTCCAATAAGTAAATTGATACAGACAGTCAGACAAACAGATGAATATATTGACGCGAACCATGCATTTTCAATATCCTTTTTATTTCCATCTTTTATGACAGGGTCAGTCATAAGTAGTGGGTAGACTATACACGTAGTCATGAAATAAAGCAAAGATTAAAAGATGAGTTCCAGTCTCTCGTCGTCTTTTTCTTGTTCTCCGTCTCCTTTCACACTTTGGCCCGTCTCATAATAATTTTTACAAGGAGAGAGAAGGGAATCTTATATATGTACATATCTGTATAAGCACAAGGGAATAAGAAATACGCACAAGCTCTTTATTTCAGCTCCTGTCAAACCTCCAAATATTTCTGATTTCTCTCATTCACTCGCCTCGTCATTTCTAGAATGGAATGTGAATGGATATGAAATGGAATGTTCGTCCCAAAATTACTCCTTGCATCGGAATCCCAAAAGTCAGTTAATGTGTATTTAGTTGTGTATTAGTTGAGGTGAGTACAATACTGAAGCTGAATACTCACTTTTATACATATGTACAGCTTTTACGCAGTTCCAAGTACTCATACATACAACAAGGTACCTATACTATAGGTACATATTTTATGCAGCGTTGTTATTATTTATCTATAGTTCGGCATTAAAAGTCAAAAGTCAAAAGTTTGGCTCAAATGTACAAGTCGAACTCTGGAATTTGTATTGAATTGATTCATCAAATACTACATAAAACCGACCAACAGCATATTGATGTTCATCAAGATTCAAGTCAAGTACAAATGAAGGGAATGGAAAGCACATATTCTGTTAGTAGTAGCAATAAGATTCTATAATATTATTATACAAGATTTTAAGTTTTTTTTTCTGGACTAGTAACATGTATTATAGTCTACCCATCGTGGATTTTTAATTTACCTTTGTGTTTAACGTTTTATCCGCCAACAACTAATGTGTGCCTTAAAATTTAAGTACACTATTCGTAATTATGTATCGTTTTGCACAAAAAAGGAGGTTGGGTAAATTGGTCCCTGCTTTGATTCTAGTAAATTTCTTCCTAACAACAATGGCTATATTTGGCTATAATATTATTACAATGTAGTATTAATTTGGGTATCTTCCTCACATTTTGTGGTTTTTCATTTGCATTCTTGGAAAACGATTGAAAACAAAACATTAGATACTTACCTGCTACATAGCATAGGTTTTAGGTAGAATCAGTAGTGTGAAAAGGCTCAAAGGGAGGGAGCTGGCTCTGTACTTTGCCTCGTAACGATAGTAGGTATAAGTAATAATAATTGTGTAAGAAAAAAACTAAGAATGAAGAATAATACGTCTAGTATTGTTGAGGAGAGTTTAATATATTATGGTATATTATGCATGTATACCTTCTATGTTTTTGTACTTTACTTGGAGATCCAAGCCTAAAGCCAAAGACACTTGACTAATATATGGATATGGATATATCTACCTATGTATTGTGCATGTATATACTGCATGTGCATTGTATTGTTGAATATATCATGGAGCCATGGAGAAGAAAATGGTACTATGTAATATTTATTAAAAAAAAGAAGAAGATGATGGAGAAAAAGTTTCAAGCCGGCAACATGGTTGACCCTCAGTTGGTGTTGATGCTGGGCTTATTATGCCCGAAGGCTTATATTACCTTACGCATTTTATATTTTATACTTAACTTATTTACCTGTACAATATACACATTATGCATATCTCTCTGGCTTAACTTAGCATTTATGCTGTTGTATTTTGTTCTTCTTTTACGTATCCTTCCCATGCTTTGCCTATTATAAATAATAATATTATACATAGGTATGTGCCTGTAGCCTGTAAAGTTACATTACATTACATGGCAAGATATATATACGTACGTATCATAATATGATGCATCCCTCTGAATTTCCATCGTGTATATTATGTGGATCGAAATTTTTTCAACCCCGTCTCACACATGCATGCATACACTCAGTCAGTGAGGCGAACCACAAAGATCCAGGCAGTCACACACACACGTTCTTCTGTATTTACCATGTAATATTATTCCATTTTTTTGATAAAATGACGGACTACTTTTAAGCTACTTGACTTGGTAACCGGCAATTAATTCCCTATAACTCAATTTATTGTGTGTATTTATTTAATATACATATTTGTAAGTGTGTGCTGTTTGCATTAAGCTTGGAGCAGGAGCAATATTTTATTTTATTTTTATGACTACATATTCGTTTCTTGATTGTTGGTGGTTATGTTTTTGTTTTGATTTGTGCAATTGTGCATTGTTGTAAACTCCTTTTGTTGCCTTTTTAACTACAATCATTTTGCGTCTACGCCAAGAATTTGTGCACAGTATATAAATAATACATACTAGATTACGTGTGGGGTAGACTATAGTTAAAATTTAAAGTGTCAATACTGCAGTGTTTCAGTTCACAATCAGTATTAATGTGCATCTTATCAATACATAGAAGCAAATAATATTGAACACATAGGCAAAGATGAGAAGCGCGCAGATTTCGTGAGTATTTCAGCGCCTTTCGGCTCAAACATCTCGTCGTTTGATTCAGTTGACAATTGAGCTCGTTCATGAACGGACGTCGTTTTTCACATTGGCTGACATTCACGTGTTTTATCTTTCAAGTTACATTTTTCGGTAAATTTACCTCTCTGTGTGTATTTATTTAATTGGATTCCTGATCGGTGTCTTTGTGTTGCTTTTTTGTGAAATAATTATAACAACAATAATTGTGAAAATGAAGTGAACCCAGAAAGAATTCATAATTGTTTTAAAAAGCGTCAAGTCAAAAAAAAAACAAACATCAATAATGTGCACCAGGGATTGAAATTTTGGTGATAAACACCGAAAAACTGAGATTTTACCATGATAGATGATACGTAATCATATTTAGTTCATCTAATTTTAAATTATATTAAATATAATATACTTAATATATCTTCAACGTGGGAATTTTTAATCGGTTTTCTTGTTTTCTTGAGCGACGGATTAATCTTTTGTATTATTTGGATCGGAAAACGGAAAATATTCAAGTGCTCAGTGTTCAATAATCATTGTCAAGAGTAATGTGTGAAAAGTAAAAACTTGCTTTTTAGATTTGGTACATAATTTTACTAAACATTTTATATGTTTTTATGTTTGTAATTGCAGTGTGTACTTAATTACTTAATAATGTAATCTAACAAATGATCTTTAATATTGTTGGAATAATCGAATGTTTGATTCTAATTCTGTGTACTGTGTATTATATTCTAAATATTCGTGAAATTGTGGATTAAACCAGACAAAAGAGCTTTGATAAAAATGTGTGTGTGGATTTATATTTACAAATCATTTTAATTCATCCAGTTTTATACCGGGGTTTAATACTTACTACAACATATTATGCTATATTTAAGTATGTAATGATCAAGATAATACTAAAAGTAGTTGAATGAGAGTGATAATAATTACGACATAGTACCCAAAATCCAATACAACAATATAATATATTATATTGTTCTTTATATGCAATACGAAGACTTCAATTGAGATTCTAGCAAAAATGCCGAGACAAAGGCACAAATACATCTTTGATGATCCACTAACTTTATCGTCATCGGAAAACGAACTAGGATCATCAACATTATTATTATCATCTCCTTTATCATCATCCTCCTGTTCCTCAAAAAATAGAAGAAAAAATGACTACAAACTAGGAAGAAGACGGAGCTTTGATAGCAATCATAAACCAACTATGGAAGAAGCAGCCAATAATAGGAATAATAATGATAGTTTCGTACATCATCATCTCAACTTTAAGCCCAGTTTGTTTTTTACTATTTGCATGGGATTTCTCATGATCATGGTTGGAACAATGTCGTCTGTGAACGGTAAATATACTTTTTCTCATTATTAGTTGTATTATTATTTTATTTTCAATATGTTTTAGATGTCATATGTGTAGGCAATAAAATAGGCATGTGGTTATTCTTTTACTTGCAGTATTACATATTATTATGTTATCATTATCTTTATAAATTTAACTGACGTCGTTCACCTTATATTGTATTCTTGATAAAAAAGTTGTACTTGTGTAGTTGTATACACCTGAATTTAAATTTTATCAAAATTCAGTTTATGGAAACATGATGCACGTCTTTAAAAATCTACAGATTCATCAACTTCATCACTATCATCTTGATCTCATGATATAAAATACTTGTATAATATAATATATACGACTAATGTCTATTAATTCTCCTCCTTAATGAATGGCAAATTGACAAATTTACAAGAGTTTCCTTTTAGAGGGGAGAATATAAAGTGTACATTTTGTGTGTATAATCCACCAAATTGTGTAGTTTAAAAGAAGTAAAAAGCGAGATAGAGAGAGAGAGAGAGAGCTTTGAAGAAAAAGGTAAAGGCAAAAGGAGCAGGAAAACGAAGGAGAGGAAGAAACGTACCAGCGTAAATCCTGTTTCTTCCTCCCTTTTCATCCATCCTTTTCAATTCATACACATATTCACATGGTATTTTACTATATGTAATATGTACAGTACAACACAGCAAAGCTGCGAAGGTCTGTGTGTAAGGGTGCATTTTATATCTTCCATCTGAGGCATAATATATACACCGTGTTATATAAGGACATTGAAAAATATTCTCAAGAGAGAAGAGAGCCTTCACAGTTCATAGTAATTTAAAGTCTCGAAGGGACTGTTGACTCAAAGTCACCCATTCACTCCACAAATGAATGTAAGTAGTATAGTAAATGAGGAAATTATTTTTCCAAGCTCCACATTTACTATGTCGAACACATCGTATGGTGGAGGGGGATGAAAACCGTTCGACCGTCGAAAAAGTAAAAAGTAAAAAAAACCATTTACTACTACTACATCAAGTCATGCATAAGCCCTGTACTGTATACGTGTAATATTATAATGTATGTATGTAGTTTACACTATAGTGTAAAGTTTCTGTGTGAGCCTTGAGTCCTCCTCCCCTTCTTTTAACCCAGACCATGAACAAGTTTGGCTTATATAATATTGTTCAAGTATATAATGCAATATACATATATATTATTGGGGAGACTCACGAGGGATGAAGATGAGGCAAATGCATCTTCAACTTGAAACTCGGCAATACGGACTTCAACCACACATGACTGTCATTAAGTTAAGACTCGTGGTGTGATGTCAACGGAAAAACTAACAATGTTCATATTATTCTGTGGAACTCTGCAAAGGTTCTCAATACATACATGACTTTTGACTCGATCACAAAATCACAACTGTCTGTCTCCCGTTTCTTTCTGCTTCCCCATTTTATTTCCTACACACAATGTTATCCAATATAAATATATTATGTATTTGTGTGTGTGTAAATTTTAAGAGTAAATTGTGGGAAGGCCTCTTCTCATCCCTTGTCTGCGAATGTAGATAAATGTAAAATGTATGGGCTCAAAAATTGACGGCGCGTAATAAAATTATCTGACAATAATCGTTCACAATCACCGCCACATTCAATTTTCAACTTTGATATTGATTAACTACCGGCGTAAATTGAATTATTATCAAGTATTCTGCTTTCTACCCTTTTCTTTACACATATAAATACAATATGAGCATTAGCGAGATAACTAAATTATGTGCAAGTTACTTAACCCTCAATTTTGATTTTATTAAATTCATTGTCCTATCACTGTGCTATAGGTGCTATATAGGCATATATCAGATAGAACTAAAAAGTTTGATGTAGTTGAAGGTTTTCTTTTTACATGCTACATGTTAACAATAACATGCTATGGACCAGAGCCCAAAAGGTTATAAAGCATAATTGTGAACTTGATGAGAGAATTGTCTGTCTGAGCTCTGTAAAATGTGTATGTATTATATTTTACTCTCCATCAAAACTTGGCTAACAAATGTGCAGTAAATTTTGGTGAAGGAAAGGAAATTTCCTTATTTCCATAATAAAGTTAAATCTCTCTTTCACATAAAGTAGAAGAAGAAGCATAGGTTGATGAGGATGATGAATATTATACGAATCCCTGAAATCTCTCGTGTATATAAAATATGCAAGGAAAATGAAGTGCGAGACAATATTACGAGACACAATGACAGTCATGACTGCGATAAATATGACATTAGTTCCCTCCAGCATCAGGAGTTCAAACTTCAAATCGTCATCTGATGAGGAAGGTCGTGTGTGTATTGTAGAAGAACCTTAAAGTATTGAAGAAGTCTTCTCCATATGCCTTTGTCTTACTCTCTGAAATTCCAAGACGGAAACGAGTGAAAATTTCGAAATGTGATAATTTTTTACGACATTTTATGTTTTTTTTGCTCTTCCTTGTCGGGGCAATGATATGACCCCCTTTTATGTTTTCCTATATTGATATTTTATATCCGGTACTTCCTTCTTCGTCTAATTGTAAGTAAGTAAGTAAGGCTTTGTCTTTCTTCGTTCTTCTTTTTGGGATTCCGATACATATTTATACTTTTACGTTTACTTGCATTTCACATCATCATGCCATTGTAGAATGTTCCTTGGTCTTGGTCTCGTACAAGTCAAGTATTTTACTAAAATACGTTGTACATACATACTACAAATGAAGAGAAATCCCATGTGTTCCTTCACTCTTAGGACTCCAAATGAACCAACAGAACAACTTTCATGGTATAAATCCCGGCTTCCGAGAAGGATAGATAGATAAAAAGGGAGGAACGAACTAGGGAGGAAAAGACAGAACGAGGCTGGATCTTTAGGGTGCTCCATCTGTTTCTTCATGGTTTTCTTCTTCTGATTACCGACTGCCGGTGCCATTCTTTTCCTCTTCTTCGTCGTTATCCTCCCCTTCTCATATACAGTGCGTATTGTATAATGTACGAAAACACCCGCCTTTCCTTTTCATCCGTATGCCGTTCGTTCGATAACAAAGTGACAAATGTACTTTTCATTTTTCACTTTTCACCCAGGCGCTAAGTAACTCACGGGAGAAATAACTAGTCTTATTTTCATGCTCATTCTCATTCTCATTGCCGCCAGAAGCTGCCCTGCCTTCTGTCCTCGTTTTTTTTTACTTTTTTGGGAGGTGCAGCTTGAGCAGAGAAGACACAAGACGGACGTACGTATAATGTATTAAAGGGAAGTGAGATGCTAAAACAAAAATAATTTTCAAGTGTTTTCTGCTTTATCAACCTCACTGGAAAATGTTTGCGACGTGGCTTCAAATACATACAGCGTGCGTACGAACGCATATACACACTCTCTTCCCTACTTTTGACTCGGTTTCTGACGGTTACTGCTTTTCTTCAAACAAGGGAACTTTGAATAAAAGCTTTCTGTAATAAGTCAAGATTCCGTTGTTATTTGCACTCAAAATTCAAGTGGGTTACTCTTCCATCACAATCACAGAATGTTGAATATCTCAGTGTACTGATACAATGGGCCTGTAGCAGTAGTTCACTTTTTGCATCTCATATGTACTGATTGTGAGCCTTTACAAATGTAAACACAAAAAAACACATCTTGGTTATACTTCATCATCATAAATAGTTATTTATGGCCATGATTTTTATAATCCTGTTTCAGCTTCAATAGAAGAAGTCACTGACTTTTAACCTTTAATGTCCTGACTTGTGCTTTGGAACGACTGATTACAAAATGTTCATATATACATATACATATGTACAGTATATTTTTGAATATAGAACATGACTCATAATATTTGTCAATATAATTTGGAGCACTTGTATTTCATTATGTTATTTTCGTTTTAAACCCTCGAGTCTTTTATCAATAAAAATTCGCGTATAGACAGTATAGTAGTAACAATAGTATACATTTAGTAGTAATATTTATCTCTTAAGGTACGACTTTTGGTTTATGTTTATTTTATCCATTTTGAGGTTTTACGAGCATCTTGTTTCTTGCCATAGTTGGCTAAAGTCTTTAGTTTAAAATAAGTATTATTGTGACTACTGATTATTATGATTGTTATTATGCATTATTATTGTAAAGTAACGTCAAGGAAATTTATAAACTCTCCTCTTCTGCTACACTTTTAAAGTTGAGCTATAAAGATTAGAGGTTGACAGAGAGGCAGGAAGTTGGAAGTCCAAAGTTGGAGTTTGGAGTGAGGTCTTGAGCATGATGGTTGATGGTGCGAATTTCAGACCGTCTCCACCAATTTTATTGCATGCTTAGCAAAATTTATTTTGTTAGTTAACCAGTTAGTTTTGTATACATACACAGTGCACAGAGTTAATATCATGATGGGAATGAAATGAAGCTGTCAAAGTGGAGCACATAAAATGTGTTAAAACCTATACATACTGCAAATAATATAGGGTAAAGTCGGTATATTTATATGCAATGTATATTTTTTATTATTATTGTTATTATTATATACTCATTGGAAGTCTGTTCAACTCAATGGGAGATTTACATTAAGTGAGAGAGAAACATGTTTTTGTATACATATATGTATATATTGTATACTATTATTATACATGTAGATGGATATGGAATATCATAGAAGGTTCGTTTATGATAAAAAGAACAGCGAACATACAGCTCCCGCACCTTGCCTTACAAGTAGACCCATAAATATTAATATTAGTTAGTTGTAAGTTGTAAATAAAGTAAAGAGTGAGGGAAAGCCGGGAAAAATAATCAGGTTTCAAGTGGCTGATGTACAATGTTAAGTCTAAAGTACATTCGTAGCAAAACCCATTGCCATTCACTCTGCCTCAGTTTTAAATACAGTGTGTGTACCGTCCACCGGATGACAATCCGTACAACTTTTCACTGTGCAGATGCTACTGCTAAAGAATAGGAAAATATTTTTTCGTGCGAAACTCTAGCACTTGCTGGTATATTCTCTATTCATATAATGTTCATACGTCTCTCAGCTCTTTACTCGTCGTGGTTTAGTTGGTACTGGAAAGGGTGATGAATTTGAGTACGTGCAGAGCCCTTGAAAAAAAAGTCTCTCCTCCCTCCACTTATATTACTCTATGCGTATGTTATATATCGTACACGTATTTTCATGCACAGGGTGCAGTCTGTTACAAGTTCAAACAAACTAAGCATCTTTGAATAAGAATGAACATCACTTTCGCATTTGCATGGTGTTGGTGATGGAGGAGCTGGAAAAGTGAAAAGTGGCTCTCTCTAAAATGTCCAACTGTTACAATTTTTTTTTCATTTGATGATGCACTTTTGGTCTTCATTGATGTTATAGGTCGTGTGCAAAACAAAAGAGTGAGATTTTTGTACAATATGGGTATATACAGTAAAATATACTTGGATATAGGTATATGGTATGGTAAGTATATTTTCGGTAAGGTAATAAAAAACGTATCAGATGAGGGCTTGATGAACACGCGTTGTGCAATATATGAGTACATGTTTAGATAGATCTACATTCAGTCGAGTGAGAGAGTTCTTTTGAAAATGTATCTCAATTCTGTCCAATTGGAAAACCCACAGGAACCAACAAACAACAAACGGATGAATAAAAGCATGATGAGGATTCCGAATTCATACGTATCGTTTGTTGGGGTTGAGTACGCTCTACTACTCTCTCTCTCTCTCTATTTATCTTTTTGTTGGTTGTCTCTTGTGTCGTTACATCTGTATATCTGTATCAGTTTTCTAGTGCATTGTGTGTATTCCATTTTTATATACCATTTTATCCCCTGGTCCTGCCTTAGCTGTATACAGATAGGAACAGTCGGAGGACAAGTTGAGCAGTTGAGGATAATCAAAATCAAATGAGAGGAGTGAGATTTTTATTGCATCGGATATGTCATACGCCAATACGTTTGTATATAATATATTGCATATTGCACTGAATTGGATCGGATTGGATTGAATCAAGGGAAACCTCAGAATTGAACCTGCCAACCCCATTCAAAAGGGATACAGTGTATTTATTTACGTGGACGGGGAATCAAATAGCTCAGGGCTAATAAATAAGTAATGAGACAAAATGAATAAAGATTAAGGACAGGATTTATGACGAAATGACAGCAACTGCTGAGGCTCGTCTCCCTGTAAACTATGCATGTATCTATCTTATTATGACATATATATATATTATAATATTATCAGCCTTTTTTTAATATACATACAGAAAAAGCACAATCAATAATGATATCAAATACTATCGACATATGTAATACGTACAGACAAACATGACAATGTCAACTGCATGGAAATAAAGATGAAAGATCAAAGATGTAGAGGAATGGAAGATTCCAAGACGATGTTCAATACTCAATATTGGTCTATTCATTGCAGGCTACAAATTAGAACGGTGGATAAAGTAATTAAAAGTTGGATTTCAGGGCAATAACGACACAAGGCTTACAAATATTGCAAACTAGCTAGATGCATATCGAACGTACGGAGAGGGAATAACTAATAAATATGCAAATTTTATATTGCATGTACTCATAATAAAGCGAGTTTTGTTTGATTTTGTACGGAGTGTCTGTATTGTAATTACAAAGAGTCATTAGAAATCGTCGTCCGCATTTATTTTGCAGGCAGGTGCCGTTGACATTGAGACTTTGAAATTTGAATTTTGGGGATGATTGTTTATTATTATGCTGCAGTAATCAAGGCTTGTTTCGCAGTCTATTGAAATTGAGTCAAGTGTGAAATTTTAAATTTAAATTTATTTTCGACATCAGCTCGTGTATCTTGTATAATATGAACAATAGAGCTACAAGAATTATATAGAACAAGAACAAGGAACAATGTTTGGAAATCTGAATCCAAATGCACACATATGATCATGGAAATACATTTACATTTTTTTAAAGTTCTTTTTTTTGTCAAAAATCCTTGGGGTGGATTGTACCTACATTTAATATGTAAAACCAACACCAGCCGCGTCATTTTTAACCCGGAGTATAATTTTCAAATGAGGGTGATGGTTTTAGAAGGACGGCAAGAGGCGAACCCACATCCAAATCCAATATACTGTCAATTACCCAAATTTCAAAGTTGATTTTGAATGCTCTCCACATGGAGCAAGTAGAGCTGAAACTGGGACTAGGACTGGAACTGAAACTGAAAAGTGAGGGATGATAGGCACGCGGCTTCTGTGGGGAGTAGGAGGATAAAAAGAGAAAGTGTGAAATGTGAGACACACACACACACACACAAAGAGACAGACGCAGAGCTGTTTATTGCTAAATAAATGGTAATCCGTCGTATGCAAATTTCGTGAGACCGAAAACCGAAAGTGATGCGTCACTACCTCAGGCTAATTCAGCTGTGAAATCTGTCTCTCGCTCGCTCTCTGCTCCCTCAAAGCTGATGCGACTATTAGCACATGCTCTGGGCTCTTTTCTCCCCTGTGTATTATGCGTTTTAGACAGGCTGTCTGTTAAACTTCATTTTATTTTAAATTTTAAAAAATGTCTCCCTACAATCCATCGAATCTATATATACATTGCATCATACTTCGTACTTCTTGTTTTTGAAATGTAGTATTTTAGTCGTTTTCCAGGTTCTTCTTCTTCTTTTTTGACGATTTTCATGTAGCCCAAAATATCTAAGATCGATAGAAAAGATGTTTTTATTATTTATGAATATTATTTTCATGGCCATGATGGTTGTCCCCCTCAGCATTATTTAGCTTTTAATCAAATAAGGGAAAAAATTATCATCCAATTTTGGATTTAGATTTCCAGTTGGGCAATCTTGGATTTTTGTCTTGCTAAGTATGAGAGCATTTCTTCGTTTCGCCGTAGACCAGATACGGTTATTATATTATTAGATTTCCATTCGGTATTCGGCTCCAAATGTGAAAGTGAAATGAATGACTGTGGAGAATTCGGTTCGGTGTGTACAATTAGGGGTTTCTTTGCTCGTTTTCCACGTATATGCGTTGCATGCATTTCGTATACGGGACGGTAACAGCCTGGAAGCTCCCATAACAATGCACCGATTTTCCGGTCGAAAGCACATAAATAAATATATATATACGCGGAGATGGTTGCAGTGTGCAGTCACAACGAGGCATTCAAGCTCACAAGATTCCCTACTATTAAATAATCTAACGCATTGTGTATGTATGTACATGAGTACTACGCACCCTTCGTGCGTAGATACGGGCTGTCCTATGTATTAGTACAATCGGTAGTGCACTGCGATATCATATGAGGGAACAAATTCAAATCGTATTTATTTCTTATGTTCATGGAGCAGTTATTTATAATACATAGATAGGGAAAGTGTATCGTTTCTATTCATCGCATATATGCATCCTACACATTCAAGTCTTATCTTTCAGTCTGGATGCGATATCTAGAGAAATGAGAGAAAGGGGAAGCCCTGCAAAATATCTCCATCTTCATACTTTTCACTTGATGCCATCAGCTATCGGTGGATGACTAGAACTGTATGAAAATGAAATGAAGCTTTAGTAGTGCTGTGTGTATTGCGTATATATACGCTATTCACATGTTGAGCATTTAAACGC
>JAQIVE010004849.1:0-13837 GCA_034698285.1 Sminthurinus bimaculatus | reverse complement strand
AATGTGCGAGCATTAATTTTATGTAACCTGTCATTTTACATACATTTGTCACCGAGTGGAGCCCCGGGTTATTATTATCATTGTAAAATCCAAACCATCGTTGACAGCACGTGAGAAATCAAAATGCAAACAAGGATTCCAGGAAATTACGTCAAGGCTTCTAATTTTGTATCTTTTTCCATTCATACTTTATAAAGTCGCAGTATGTAGATACACTAAAATGTGTAAAGTGTACAATGTGTGTGTAGGTGCATATTGAGTATAGCCAAGCCTGGAATTTAGATTAGTTTCAAGTCTCCAATTTCCCTGCACAAGGAAATAATGCAATTAAAATGCAAAATTTACCAGTTTTCCACGTGACTATGTCAAAGAGTGCCAAAATTGCAGTATAGACAGATATCCCTCAAAATCAAACTCCCGGAGCATCAAAAATGAAGGAGGTCGTAAAAATAGAGCCTGGTCCTTAATGCTCCTCGGCACATATCAGTACTTTGCACATTGCACATGTCATAAATATTGTAACATGGAGTCTACATGTATACATTGAGCTGTACAATGACATTGAGAATACCCCCATTGCAATCCAACCATGTGTGGGAACATTGATCATGTACAGAGTACCAAGCTTGTATTTGTATTTATATTTGTATCTGTATCTCTAGGTCGAGAAATCGGGGTAGAGGACGATAGGAAGAAAAATAGATAGAACGAGAACAATAAAATATCTCCAAGCTCCAATCTTCAAGTTTACACCCTTTTGTTTGAGCTGTTGCTCTGCCTCCCTGTCTCATTTGTACATTTCACCGTATACCACATAATATGAATCATTTATAAATTGTACATTGCACATAGATAGGATAATATAAAGCCCGCGATTTCGACTGTGACCAAGTGACAAAGGCACTGGGACAAAACCAAATGGAAATTTGGAGCTGGTTAACGAGTAGAATACAAAATGCTGTAATTTCACACAGCACTATTGAGTTGCTAGGTAGCAGCGAGAGCGACAGCTACACTCTACACCTACACACATACAACATACATCGGTACTTATATCAGTAAATTAGATTCTCACCATAGCAAGAGACATGAGCGTGGTGTGTGCATCATTATGTATTATTTTTATTGTGTAGCTTCTCGAGATTCGTAAATCAGAGCTTTATTTGATGAACGAATCAAGTCTCTCCTCCATTTGTCATATTTCCCATTTATTCGAAGGATATTAGAGACGAATTTTGAGGAAATGAAATGAGGATCGAGGAGAGGAGAGGCATGAGATACATATATACATAGAGAGAGAATTGATGAGGAAGACAAGGCCAGTATTTTATATTTTATCTGTTTCTAAAGGACCAAGTCGGCATGTCGCATCATTCCCCTGATTCGCGTCACATCGCATCATTCACATCAATTGTCACAATCACACGTCGTCTAATCAGTTCAATTTCCAAAGACTTTCCAACTGCCGCTCATGCATGTACGACGTATACACAAGTACCGAGAAATGTAATGGACAGCGCATATAATATCCTCGGAAGAATAATTGTAACTGTAACAAAGAACAATGCGAAGGAACTATCGGGAGAGTCATTTATCTCTCATTATTCCTCGGTTCGATTGGCCACGTCCCGTACAAAAAGGATTTAGGAGCCTCACAGTAAACCAACTCTTTCCTTTTTACCCATCTACCATATAATATACATTTATACTTATGTAGCACTACCATATTGTCTTGTAGGGATTGAAGATAGATGAGCAAATAGGAGAGGGAAAGAAGATACTTGTACTCTACTCGAAATAGAAAACTCTCAGGGGCTCATATGTATATATAAGTACACGACTGTCTCCTTCATTATTTCCCAAGTACATCAGTGTGTGTGCTGCCTAGCTTCATTTTCTGCAACTCCAACTCTGTCTGTCGGTCTGTATTTGTGGGAGGAAATTCGAGGCTTTCTTATCAAATTGTCGATATCAAGATCCCGTAGACAAATTGAGAAGAGCACCGACGTTTTCTACTGAATTTACCCAGTAAAATACCGACTCTCTTCCTTTTTTCTCCTTGGCTCCTCTCATACTAATGCTGATGAACACACACAATGTACATAATATAAAAGTGTTTATGTAGAAAAACACTCAAAAATCATAATATATCTTCGAGTCCAATGATTGTTGTATCTATGCATGTGTGTGTGTAAGGGCCAAAGTTGAAGTTGTAGGTAAGATGCGATATGCTGCGATACGATACGAAATGTCGGTAGGTCGATTGCTGATGGTTCAAGTTGAAGGTCGAAGGAGCAGGACGAAGGAAATTGCGAAGCAATTTGTCGGGGAGAGGCTCAAAGAGCAATTGTTCATGATGTATGTACAAACGTATAAAGTAGCTGGGGTTTTGTATATATAGAATATATGTATACATTATACATGTGCATAAGGATAAAAGTCATCGTCAGAGTCTTTAATATGAATTCGAGAAGTTATTCCACATTCCACAATCACACTCGTCCTCAATCGGCAATCGTCAATCTCTGTGTGAAGTGCAGATTCCTACAAATAAAATGATCCCAGCAATCTAGATTCTAGACTCTAGACCCAAGCTAATGACATGGGAAAAGTTGTGAATTTTATGGCAATTTCTCATCTATTCCAGAGGTTTGGTAAACAATTAACTATATTTTGTAAGTATGTATACAGTTTTTAACTCTTCTTGTTGCAGGTTTTCCATTTCTTTCTATATTATCTATAAAATCTGCAAAACCTCTGTTATGACCACCAAGGCATAAAGTGCACGAAGTTGTTTGCATTTAAAAGCTCCCATTTCATAAGTCAAGGTTGGACTTTTATTAATGAAAAAGTGCAAAAGTATGTACTTTCCTGCCACATTTTCGTACAATAGCAATATCCAAAAGCATTTTTTGATTATTTTCATAAAAACGGAAAAACTTTATCTAGACTTTATTTACCTGCTAAGTCATGAGTATAATTTTAATTTTTCTATTGCATGCATATGTAACACATCAGCATCTTTTTCATCCTTGACTACAGTTTAATGACGATAATATAGGTAGACTCTCCTGGTCTTGTGACCGACTAGAAACTATGAAGGGAAACTGCGTCTTTCTATCGAAGGAATCTTAATTGCTTCAAAAAGTCACCAAAGTTCCCGGTATTATTTATGTCTGTCTGCTAAATTCCTTCCCTTCTCTTCCCACAGAGGATGAAGATAAAAGATAAAGAGAACAAGGATAATAATTAATGAAATTCTCAATGCTAAATCGTACGTAAAATTCTTCCAATATGTATACATTATACATATTATGTATATAGTTGGAAAAATTAGTCGCATTCTGCTTGCATCATCTGTTTGAGAAATCTAGTATGTAATGCTTTTGCTCGTCTTTTCCATATACCTACTGATTACTGATATGCATATGTACATTGTACATATGCATACTCGGCATCGACAAAAAGTTTGGGCATTTTAATATCATACATGAGTACATACATACATAACTAACTGTACTTTTTGTAAGAATTCCGTCTCAATTCACCAATGCGTATTTACAACACTTCTTAACTCTAGTCCGGAGTTCCAACGGGAAAAATATGAAGAGAAGGGAAAAAACGTTCAGAGCTAGAATAAAAAAGTATCCAAAGGCTCGGCTAATACATATTGTGTGTAGTGCATCCTCTGAATGAATAGCGAGCACGTCGAGAGCATAAAGAGATTGCGATAGAGAAGTCTTTACAGAAACAATTCTCAGAATTCCTTATCTCTAATCGGAAAGCGAAGAAATAGGGAGAGCGGCGGAGTTACTCTCGTTTTTTCTCGTCCGACCTGAGATTTACACTGGAAAAAATAGTCAGAGATGCTGGAAAAAAGAGAGGATAGAGGAGATCTCAAGGAGAAGACGCGTTTTTGTGTATAGGATTCGTATCAAAGTAAGTAAGTAAGTAAGTAAGATACATATCTACTGTTGCCACCACCACTGGTTGGTGGCAACCAGTGGCAGCGCGACTGTCGTGGCGTGGCTTTTTGAGGACTGAGAACTACATATTTGAAAAGCAGTAGGAGAAAGAGAGGTTGAATAAGTTTTCTGTTCCCCTTTTCGTCTTCTATGTATGCACTTCATCTGAATAGGAAGCCACAGTCACAACCTCAACCACATTACCACTGGAATTTTTCCCTATACATTTACTTTTGTCTGCAAATGTCTTCAGAATTATTGGATTTATCAACTTTTCCCTATCGACTACACCAGGCGATGATGAAGTCTGGAACAAAATTCGTAATATCTTTCGCCTACTTTTTTTTACAAGTTTTACAAGTTTACTCCAGTTTTTCCAGGCTTTCATCAAGAGAGGTATGTATGTATGCATGCATGTATGTAGTTGGGGTTTCTGCTTTTGGCTTTGTAGGCCACAGAGGCCACAGGGCACGACGGAGACCATGCACGTCATGACAATGAAATTGACAAAGACAATTGTTTCGACAGAATAAAGAATGGCAAACGGCTAAATGAAGTCTGTATTAACTATTTCCTTTCCATCACAAGAGATTCGGACGGTTTTCATTTTCTCGCCCTCTTTTTGTTCTTTTTGATAATACACGTTGGAATAATACATAATGTACGTAATACGTACGTGTAAGTATAACTTTTACGACTCGGGGCTTATTTATTTCATAGAGCAAACTTTATGGTGTGCTAGCTGCTCACTAAATTTTTGTTTTCTCTCTCCTCCGTTCTCTGTCTTTATAATTTATACTCTGTACATGACCATGGGAGAAAGTGCAGAGGCCCGAGTTTCATCCTCGTAATTTAGTTTAGCCAATAAAAAATTGTAAGAATGGTCTTCGTGACAATTATATCGGCGGAAGGAGGAGACTCTACATAAAACTGGGAGGATAACCAGTAGTAGTAGCTCAAGGGAAGTAGGAGGAGGACACGTAGCTTATGTAAGGGCAAAATAAAAATGAAAATGAAGAAAAAACAAAGAGGCGGAAGAAATATGGAATATGAAGTAGTTATATAGGAGAAATATGTTAACTCCATGTCAAAACAAGCTAAACTTTACCCACGCCAGCACAACTGTCCACGTCCGTGTTCACTATTTAATACACATCTTTTCATTCACTAACCAGCCACCGAGGACGAAGAATGAGGAACAAAGAGAAAGTTGGGAGTGAACTTTGGAGCCTGTAATAATAATTCGAACTTGCCCCTTGTTCGCTGTTCACCGGCCGTGTCAAGGATAGGCGAGCGAGTCAAGGCGAGTCAACCAGTTGCAAATGCATAATGCATATAGTGTAATGCGACATTGTTTTTTTGCCGATATGAGAAAGTTTATACAATACAGTTTGTATAAAGGATAATTTTGTCAACGAAAAAATTCCGAAAGTCGCGATAAGAGAAAAAGGAGGCAGAGTGGAATGAAGATTCTTAACTGATTAAGGCAAGTTCAACTGCATGTTTAGATATACATATATTGTATATTTTATGCTCCTAGATAAATTTATTTTGATGGGATTTTTTTGCGCAAAAACATTTTCATTTTTACATAAAAACAAGATACTTAAGGGGGAAAGAAAGAGTTGCAAAGTTTGGTGGACTAAAAAATTAAAAAGCTGATTTGTATAATTTTTCTTCATTTTATTGCATTATGTTTTACTTTTATTGCGCTGTGTTTATTTTCTGTTGATTAATGCTAAAAATACACATGTATGAACATGAAGAACGGCTACATACACAAAAGTACATTTGTCACTTTCTCTCCTAACTTACTCTCGATTGTTTTTGCCTTTCTCGACAATCTCTATAATTTATTTATCACGAATATACACAGTATATTTTTCTTTTCCTTTTATCTAGATTCGGAAAAAACTTGTTGTTCTTGCTTCATCTCTTTGATTTGATTGTGAGCTTGTATAGTTGTTGTTTTTGTTTTACGACAATGTTTACATTGCATAAGAGAAGATCATTGTGGTAAATGCGAATATGTACATAAACTAAAACTACATGAACACCATTCATTTGTACATACATACAGTGGGTATAAACGTTCTTTATCGCTGATACACATAAAAACGTAGGAAACACTTGCAATGAATGCTCCTTTTGTTTCCTTTCCCCAAAGCCATAAAAGTAAAGGGCGGACGGGTAATCCAGCCTGTGAGACAAAACATGCACTTTAGCATTAGCTTCAATACATACAATATTATGACGACATGCCAATGGGTAATCCTTCCATGATGCTTTGTTTCCCTTCATTTTCATCGCAAAAATAAAAACCTTAACCCCTTCTTTTACTATGAATGTATTTGTTCTTATTTTGTCTTTTCCTTTCCTTTTTTGTGAGAAAGTCCTTTCTCGAATGGATGAATGAGAGTGGATGATGAGGATGGTAATGATGTGCACTGAATTGTACGTAGTTCTTTGAAAGGGATTTTAACTGAGATTTGAACAAAAAAGAGATCAAGGGCAAAAGGTAGGAATTAGGAATATGTATGTGAATGTGTTCAGCGTTCTGCGCACATTCCGCCTGCCATGCATTCAGTTTAATACGGTCAAAATGTGATGAATGTGCTTTTTATCTTCATCGCCGTCTGCCTTTGTCTTAAGTCGTGAATGAGGAAGAGATTTCAGCAGGATGTGTGCACGAGGAATATTTTAATAAAGAAAAATAAGAGAAATGTCTTTGGCTGTATAATGTATAAACGCCTATTATGCTGGGGCTCTTTGAAGTGAAATAATGTCAGTGCCTAAAAGTGCAATATCCTCTGATCTGACGATGAGTGCTCGAGAGACTGCAGGGAGAAGCATTCAAAAAGGAATTTGTCGAAAGAATTACTTTGAGATGAGTAAAGTGAGCACGAGCGAGAAACAGCGGAGCGGGAGGAAAGAAAAAGGCGGAGAAGGGCAAGTGAACGAGACGTTCCATGGGGAATGATTTTTCTAGGAGAAAGTGGAGAAAGTATCCTCTAAATTTTGTACATATGATTTTGTGTACATGCACGTGCATGTAGGTACATACATACATTCGTGTACCGATAAAGATATAGTTATAACTGTGTGGGACGTGTGCGCGCCTCCAATCTTAAATCTCAACTCAAACCTCATTGATATTTTTTTCAAGGAGAAATCTAGAGCTGACTTCCAGGAAATTTTGGCTAAACTCAATTTCAGCGGTGCCGCACACAGTAGATTGAAGTAAAATCCGTTCAAATTTACACTCCTGCTTCTTGTTCTTTATTGAATGAGTAAGGTTAATTGAGATGGACTTGATATAGGATTGAACAAGATGAAGTATGAGGTAGTTTTAGATTTCTATTACACAAAATATGGAGCTTGATATAGATACTTTGTCGGTGTTAAAAAAGCTAAAATCTTTCTCTGGAAAAATGTCTGATGATATTTCCTCAAGTTTTTGTCTCACTCTTCGAATCGTCAGATTTAAACGCACGCGTCACAATTTTCCTGTAAAACTTTTCCTCGGCAATTGTCACATTTATCTGACAATAATCAGTACCAATTGGAAATTTATTCCACCCAAAAATTGCGGTTAAAAGTGAATTAAGCGACTATTGTAGATTCTTCTCAAAACTTTATTTTAACAGATTCTAGGCTGCATATGATTCAGCATATAATTTTCAAGCCTCTTTGCCTGGATTTTGGAAAAATTTAAAGTGACTTCATCACAAGTGATCAATCAATCAGTGTGCTGTTAAAAATTGATTGGAAAATTATCTCTGGGTCGAATTTTGTATTTTTCCGTTACATGCTCAAAAAAGAAGGCTCTTGTTATAGTCTTGAGCCTGGAATCGTCATTCCAGTTCGTTGACTCAAAATTGAAGCTCCAACGGCATGAGATTGAACGATTTGAAGATTATACAGAGACAGGCATTATGGAAATAAGAATTTTCCTGTGTATAAATCTTCAGCATCCCAATCTTATGCGTTTCCTTTCTAGCTCAAGACAGTTCAATTTTCTACCGTTTTCCCGGAAACTTTCCAACTCTTCCGAAGACTTAAGACTCGGAAGCGAGAAGGAAAGATGGTAGATGATTATTTAAAGATTTCGGTAAATTATGGAAATTGACTGTAGACTTTCGATTTTTCCACAATTTGCAAGGCTTATGCATGTACGCACATTGAGGTATTGGTATTAAAACTGGAAAAGAAGACTTACCAATACCAAATTAAGGAATTTTCCACAACTGAATAACAACAAAGTTCATTTACATCACTAAAAGACCTGTCTTTGGTCTTTGCGTGTTTTACATTTTTAATTAAAAGTGCGTATGATGACGTACAGCAAAAATTATCAAATAATTCGCATAACATCTTGATCACTTGTAACGACCAGGTTGTGCAGAGCAAATTGCAAGCGAATTGAGTGGAAATTTGAATCGAGAAAATATGCGAATCTTTTTTTCCAATCAGCGTTTTTACGTACCTTTCACTCTCCCGTCTGATTTTATCGTAATAATAGTTAGTGATAATAATCAGGGAAAATTTAAGCAAATTTATTCCCTTCGTTTTGCATGAGACAGTTTGTCGCTGCTGGTACATTGTTTATATTATACGTAACACATGCTGCTTACTACTCTCGATTAATTAATGACGATTTTTTCTCTGTCATCTCTTGGTATGGAAACATACATAAATAGACAAAAAAAATGTTGCTTTGCTCTTTCTGTCTGCATATTTAAATGTAGCTAAAGAGCAGTTGATGAGTTGAGAGAGTAAAAAGTGGAAGACTCGCCGTTTAAACTTGTCTGAGCAACTAATTAATGAAATGTGACTGAGCTGGTATGTATAATGTCTACTTTGTAGTTTGTACCCTGTACCCGTCTCCAGCTTTCTGCTCCACGAGCTTTAATATTTATGAGCTACAAGTTAAGAGACATTTTGATAAAAGTAATGTAGACGCACAGCATCAAGAGACACAAACTTTCCTTGACTTATTACTTGTGACTCTTTATTACTTTCTGCCGCTTTACATATTATATTATATATGTATTATATTATGTCAAGTCAAAAGTCATCAGACTAAGGAGAAGCCGAGAGCGGAGTCAAATTCCTATGAATTATTAATTATTATGAGCTTTCCCCCGTTAATACCTACACAGCATTATATGACCATGCCCCGCGTCCTGATACATATTATACATATTATAATGCAGCGATAATGACACAGCAAACGCTGAATATTTTACTAAACTTCTCCTACATACATATGCAAAGGGGAGTTGCTTCTGACTTTATACACAAATGATGATACTCTTCCATGTTAAATAATGAATATGAATATGAGGCGAAGGAGGATTTTACCAAGAGATTTTTTCCAGACCAGAGACAAACAAACTCTGTCTGCCTGTCTTGTCATCGCAAATCCGGCTCTGACCTTCTTTCCCCGTCTTTATTCGCCTTCGAGCCTATTTATTAGTAGGCACACATTTTTATGTAGATAATAGGTGCACATACATATATACATACACGTATGTATGTACACTACATACAAAATAAAACCGGCTCGTGTTCAAGAATTTAAGGAGAAACTTATAGCGCCCGCTTAACACAACAAAACAAAAGCTGGAGCTGCCTTCTCAAGTTTCGTCAAACAAAGAAAACAAAGAACCAAAACAAACTTCAATCACGCTTGCGTGGGTAAATCTGAAGCTATAATATACATATGCACAAGAAAAATATTGACAATATTTGGTATTAAATCTGTGATGAAACAGTCTAAAGAATATTAAAAACTTGTTGACAAATTGTTTTGTTGCTGATAGAGACAATGAGGGTACCTGCATCATCTATTAAAATTAAAATTAATCGGAATTCGTTCCTTGTTTTTTAATATAGCCATGTATAAAGAAGGAACAACAAGTACATTTTCTATAAAATATATTCTACTGCGTCGTTGATAATTAGGATAGTACATACAACGATAATTAATGATGGGTACGTATACATATGTATGTACATTGTACATGCACAGAGTCTGGGATCCAGAACATGACAGTGATAGTAGTAGTCCAAGTCTAATTTGATTCCTGATTAGCCTAGAAATCAACTTGCTAATAATATGAGAGTAGTAGCTCCTCCTCCTTCTTTCCACGAGGCGAGCAAAACAAAAGCCCAGGAAGCTCCCATGATTAATCATAATAAAAAGGACGCTATTTCGAACAAGTGTCCGTCGACTTTTGTTCTGTGACAAGTTTATCACAGATATATCTAGAATGTAGGAATAATAATGACAACATGGCATTTTTGGGTTTTACATTCAGTTTTCTGGGTTTTCTTCAGCATGTGTTGCGTACATAATATATAATTACTACGCAGTACATGGATTGAAATGCGACATATGTACGTGAATGTCATTCCACTGGCTACTTAAATTGTACAACAGCATACAGCTAGGACAAACCTATGCTTATACTTATAATGGATCATAGCCTTTATATCATGGCACATCAGCACATGATCATATCATATAGTTTGTAATGTAATACTCTGCCACTTTCACCAACATTCACATATCATATGTGTGATGTCTTTTCAGAAGGAAAAGTTGACGGCGAGCGTATAAAGTTGGAGGATGGGAGAGAAATTCGACACGTATGGCTCAGCGTGAAAGGAGTAGGATGAGGCTCGCATTGTAATTTTGTAATTAAATAATACTACATCACCATATCATTGACAAGTTATTATTATAGAGTTGTCTCTCCTACTCTCATTACTCATTAAATTACATTACATTGCATTACTTTCGCCTTCTTTAACGATATGCTCCTATTTTCTATGTTTACGTGGAAAACGGGACACAACTCCGGATTTTCGAATGTATAATGTACAATATGTGCATTGTGCATAGATCGAATTGACGGTACGTATGAACGAGCTTTGTAAAAGGTAAATATGATATAATATGCATTTAATTGTGAAATTGCTTACAACAAACAACACGTGTCAAAATTAAATGCATAAATTACTTTTACTTACAATTTATAACCATGAAGAAGTATCACAGTTAAATTATTATGCGTCATAATATTGTTAATATATTTTGTAATTTTGAAACACTTCCGTCTTCTATTTTTGAGATAGAAAAAGAGGTGGGAGAAAATGCTTTATTGAAGACGTACTGGTAAGTTTGTGCGAGCATAAATTAACGAACTTTTGTAGCATAAACTATACCCAAGTCGAATTTCATTTGACGCTTTTCCATGATGAGTTCACGAATTTCTCCAAAGTTAAAAGTTTCAAGTATATCATTGACTTTTGTGAAAGTGTTATACGGACGCCCACTTTCATCAATTAAAATACTTTGTAATGAAACAAGAAGAAATATCGAGTGTATTTAGTAGTATGGATCTTTTTCATTATGTGTATGATAAAATAAGAAATGACCTTTCCATAAAATACTCAGTATTCTGCCCTGTTCTGTTTCCAATTCTGTAAATTTTGGAATTCTAAAACCTGCCAGATTGTTTGTGAGATAAAAATATATCGACATGGTAAAAATATAGGAAGTAATTAAGCAATAAAGTTTCCTATGCCAAACCTTACTAAAATTTGTCCGTCTTTTCCTGTTCTCATCTGCAATCTCTGCTTTCACTTTCCTTGATTTTGTCTTAGCTTTCAACCCCACATTTACTAGGAAAGCTGGGTAAACTTCTTTGACAGAAGTGAGTTTGGCTAGAAGTTTGCTACAATACACATAGATAAACAATGACGATGGGAGTATAAATGAAAATTTTGTACTTTTAACTGGCTCTGGCGCAGGCACAAAAAGTTACAAAATAACCAATAGAGCTAACTTCGTTAACTATGATGCTCCCTTGCATATAAGTACAAAAAAAGGCCGCAACAAACTACCTACCTGTACAACGCCATACATAATACAGCTTTTGTTTCATTGTTAACCCCACGCGCAGTTCTCTCGCTATCTGCTTTCACTTTGACTTTGCCTTTCACTTATACCTGCGGCTGCTAGTTTAGCTTCTCGCCCTTTACGTTCTATTGTCTGCTCGTCCTTTGTTATTTACTTGGGTGAAACAGGGGAATGCAAGGAACTTTGAAAGAATTCGGGAGACTGGAGCGAGATAAAAGGGAAAGTCTGAAAGGAGCAACAAAAGTTCCTTGTGCAAGAACATGAAAGGAGCATATTGTGCTGTCTCTTATGTATTGAGGAGCGGCTTGAAAACTTTATTAATCCAGGACTCTTCCGCGTGTCTGAGTAAATATAAGATAAATCAAGAATATTTGCTGGTGTTACCAGTTGACATACCGAAGCTCCGTCTCAATAAGTTTTCTGACTCTCTGGTCAAAAGATAAAAATTTATTACTCCGCTGAACATGATCAATTATCGATATTTGCTACTCCGTCTTTGTTTCGAGATTTCTATGCTGCGACATTATTAGTAAAACTTTCTACAAAAGGAGTACTTGTTGAAAGGCTACCAGCACATATGTATGTATGTGTGCATGAAATATATTTCAAATTTTAGAAGAATGCCTTATGACACTATTCGGAAGTTTGTAATGAAATATTGCCAAGACGAGCATAGCCCATATAATTGGTTGTTAGGAAATTATAATCAAAGCACGTGAATGTTCAAAATATGTTCGGGAGCCCGAAAAACATTCCTTGAAGTAGTTACATGAATACTTCGTTTCTCTAATGTTGAACAAGATTTAGTTTAATTTCTTTTAAAAAGCAAGCAAAATGGTATGCTGAAAGTCGTCCACTTATATGTATACGGACCTTTGATCTTTTTGCAGTGAGCACAGGTATCTTTTGTAACTGCAGGTCAGTTATGAGCTATGAGTGATATGTATATCAAGATTTTGTTTTATTTTTGGCTTTTCCATCTATCACCATGGATAAAGCAGGTTTTTTTCTGCTCTGGGAATACGTACATTTTCTATGAAAGGTTTGTTTTCTCCTTAATGTTCACTGCGAGTTCATTAGCCGCTGACTTTCTTACTTACGTTGTCAGCTAGTTTATTATCCTTTTTTCAGTTTCAGGGGAAAATTGTCCCGACCTACGCTCACACCAGTTGGTTCTATTGAAGTTTTCATCAGTTCATGCAATGTCACTGGGAGAATTACCATTAGTGAATGCCCGAGCGCGCTACGTGTGTTCTCCAGGAGCCTTTTCTTTTTTCTTTGAACTTTCTTTTCCTTGGAGGGCATCGACATCACTCTCTTATCTAACCATACAACTGTGTAAAATATTCTTTGCACGTACACAATCTAGCCAACAAGGTAGATAGATAAATGGATGAATGCACAGCCACAATAATAAAAAGTAAATGACCATCTTCCCTTTGAATTTGAAAAGCTACTCATCTAGCCACTTTTTTCTTTTTTAGAAAACTGAGAGGTTAAATACATACGTTTGCGTTCATAGATGAACGAACGCAAACGATTTCCAGGAATGCCTATTAGACAAGTTTATCAAAAGCCAGTCACCTGCTTTTATGTTGGGATAGGTCCGGTCGTTTTTCGTTGTAATACAGCACTACTTTTTCCAGAGTTAAGTTCATGTCTGCTTAAGGCGAAAAACAGCAGAGTTGAAAGACGTTGTTAGTTGTTAGGATGTGAGCAATTTTGTAATTTGGTTGACTTGCTGATTGCATTATCGTAATTGGCAAACTTTCCCTTTCACAAAGTTTTTAAAATTGGTTGGATATAACAACATTATAATTCCCTTAGAAAAATATCTGGGCAAATAATTGATGAGATTTTGACAGGCATTTGGTCGAAAATCTCATAAACTTTCATGAACTTTTCATGAAATTTTGATATGAAACTATCAAAATCTCATGAG
>JAQIVE010004848.1:0-13840 GCA_034698285.1 Sminthurinus bimaculatus | reverse complement strand
AAACACGCAGATACGAAGACCGTAACCATACGCAACTAGGTATGGTTTAGCACTAATGTTTCTACATTTTAATGTAAAACTGTGACTTTTCGTATATTTAAACACTTTATCTCCAAAGGATTATTAACCATGAAAGTTCTTGGTGTCGTTTATAAACAAGTATATTATATATCTACACTATACTAAAGGAAGGATTTTGCTCGTCCCGAATAGTAATGTTTCAGGAAAAGAAAAAAAAATGATATCCGAGTTTTATATTCAGTTTCATAACCTTCGTGTTTCATTTTACTACTTGTCCCCTCTTTATTAATTCAATATATATTATATATTATAAACAACATAAAGATATTATGTAATGTATAATATATTATTATTATTATTGTACTCAAATAAAGCCTATTACTGATGGGTAAAATTGTGTTCAACAGTCATTGATGGCGTTCCTACTAGGTATAAGTACATGACAGCATATAATTAGTGCACGTAAAATGTTTTTCTTTTTTGCAGTACGATAGCTGGCTCATTTGCGAAATTCCACTGAAGTATGAGGGGGTCATGTGTAATATATTACAGTTACGGTACTACCATTTTTAATACAATTTCTTTCATGCGGTTTTATGTATAATAACATTACTTTCTCTATACAGTAAACATCAAAGATGTCAGAAAGACAAACATATTGTGGCATTTTAAACTCGTTTTATTAAAATAGTTGTTCTCGAACACTTTGAATCTATATTCTAAAACGACTAAAGACCAGCTTAATTTTATGGACTCTTAATAATCTACGGATATAATTCTACAGGAACGACATGTAAGCAAGATAATATAATTTATTCTGCTACTTCTTCAAGCTCTGGTTCCGCAACTGGAGTTGTGGTTTCACCATCTTCCTCTTCCTCGTTGTTTTCGCCTTGGTCTGTTTCAACATCAGGTTCGTTCTGCTCTTCTTCTTCCGCTTCTGGCTCATCTTGTTTTTCTTCACTCTCTGGAAGTGTTATTTGGGCAACTAGAGATCGTTGAATTTTTCCAGTTTTCCCTATACAACATACCATAATTATTTACATTAAAAATACATAATGTGAACCGTAAATCCTATGGAATATGTAAGAAAAAAAGGGAAAACCTTTAGGTAAGTCTGGGACAACGAATAGTCCACCACGCAAATGCTTATAGTTTGGCAATCGATCTGTTGATTAGAGAAAAAATGAGGAAATGTCTCTGTAAGTAATTGTGACACTGGTGAATATGAAAACATGCATAATATGAGTATTGAAAGTACCATTGGCAAACTGTATAATTTCCTCAGCAGGGCAATCAGGATCTAGAAGTGTGACGTAAGCACGAGGAATACTTCCACCACCTTTATTTTTACGAATTGAAAGATTCAAGATCAATGAGTATACTTACGAATGTATTATGTATATTGTATATATTGTAATATACATATGTACATACATGCCATATACTAACTAACTACACTATACCTTCTGGGTCTTCAACACCAACAACGCAAACTTCTGCAACAGCCTCATGCTGATTAATTATGTCTTCTAATTCACTCGGACTTATGTGATTGTTCCAGTATTTAAATATTTCTTTTATTCGATCCACCAAGAACACAAACCCGTTTTCATCATAATAACCTGCATTATGTATAAGTACAGTAATAGGAGAAAGTGTTTGGAAATTTGAGTTAAAATTAATTCAGTTTTATATCCCTTGCTAATAAAGTTTAAGCGATATTAATAATTATAAATGGTAAAGTACCCATGTCTCCTGTGCGGAAAAAGCCGTTAATGAAAGCAGCTTCAGTTGCCTATACATACAGATGTACATAATAAAAACGAGAAAGTATACATATTTAGATATATGTATAGACGACGGTTAGAAAAGCGATGAAAAAACTAATTGTAACACGCATTAACGTGGGGGACTGTAATTTGAAATCTTGCAGTCGCAAAATCTTACTTCAGGATTATTCGTGTAGTAACTAAACAGGCTTTTACTTTTCACGCAGATTTCTCCTCTTTCACCAACTTTCAGTATTTGGCCCGTCTCTGGATCTCTGATTTGAAGCAAACATCCGGCAGTAACCTATAAGATGTAATGAGCACGTGTGTACATACACAAGGCATGATGCAGTTAAACATTATAAACATGATGTATTTTATTTATATGTAATTGCAGGTAATGCATCAGGATGCCTTTGATTTACCTTTCCTATAGAAAATGGTGGCACATCTGTAATTTCCAACAAAATCATGAAGGTGCTTACTAGCATTAAATACTGGCATAATATATGCATGCTTAAAACAATGAAAACAGGTGGTGTAAGGAGAACTTGAAAAATTTTTTTTAATCACCTGCAATTTTCATGTTGTCGGAATTTCCACTATCGAATTCACTTGCAATAGGGACGATTTCAGTGAGTCCATAGCACTGTAAAAATGTCCATGGTCATATTACCTTAACAAAATACTCTGTAAATTGTAAATTCCAGAAACATCACAATGATTGACTTACGTTGATCAAAGCTTTGCAGTTGGTGAGCTTAGTCATGGTTTGCTCCATGGCGGGAGTCACTTGACATCCTCCCGTAGTCGCATATTCCAAACTGTTAGTGATTAAAAATAAACTGGCATTTTTTTGCATCGGTCATAATTCATAATATGTGCTGGGCAAGGCTTTAGTACCCTAGGTAAGGTATGCAGTTTGTATAGTTTCATACTTATGCATTTTTCAAACCTGGAAAAATCATAATCTGCAGCCTCTGGATCGTTCACCAACATGAGCAGGTACGTAGGAAATCCCCAAATTAAGCCAGCCTAGTAGAAGTATTGTTAATTATTTTGTTAAACTTTTTAATCACACAAGTTATGGGGCAACGTATATCCTCTGTTCTCCGAATTGTACAATGTGTACAATGTAAAAGCAACAAAATAACGTCGTGTGTGCATGCATGTTCACCTTAAAGCGGTCTACAGCGTCAAATATGGCTGTCTTTGTCACTTTAGCCATTGTAATGCACTGCTTGCCTCCGTACAGTATTGTAAGTGGAAACACACTGCCGGTTATGTGCGTCCCCTTCGAAATGAGAAGATTCGGCTTATGATCTAAAAATGGGATTAATTGCGTTCCCAAGATCGTGTGCACAAACGACTTGTGAGTGTGGACGGCTCCTTTACTTTTTCCTGTTTTACGAAATAAAAAATAAAACGTTCTAAATGTATGTAGTAAGCATGCATACATAATATTTTTTCCAATTCAATGTTCGAAGGCCAAAGATAGGCTGAGTTACAACTGCAGCCACAGTTTTACGACGATGACAACTTTTAATTTATTTACCCGTAGTTCCACTCGTACAGAGAACTAGTGCCGGATCGTTTCCTGTCACTTCCAAATTCGGCAGGTCTATAAAAAATGTAAACAAAATATCAATACGTAAGTGAAAATTTATAATTATTTAATTTTTTTCGCTTTAGTGTTTTTCAATACACTCTCTACAGGTCTCAAAATTCAAAATTAATCGAGCATGTAACTTTAAATTTGGAAATAAAAAATGTAGAATATTATAGCGTGTATATAAAGCCAGCTCACCGGCTCCATCGTCGTCAAACAGCTCATAGAAATCAGTGCAACCTGTTTAAAGTCACACACATAATATATGTAAGCATATACGTGTATACATTAAAATCGTCATTTTAACTTTCACCCCAACAAGAAAAATGATGAATAGATAATTGAATTTCCGAAAGATCTAAAATCTGTGAAAAAAAGTTTTGATACCTTCAAAGGACTCTGTACAAATGACTTCAACGTCCCAGTACATTCGATCTGCGACTTCAAGACACATCTCGGCAGACTCGGGGTCACAAAGGATCCAGCCCGCTCGAGATTCCTCCACACGATCAGCCAAACTATCGGCGAGGTCCTCGGGATAGGAGGATCTAAAATGAACAAAATTAAATGAATTTTCATGCTGTTTTTGCTACTTACATTTCTATTGTTAATTTTGCATTTTTAGCAAATATGTACAGTCCAACCTAACAATTCCATTCGCTCGCCAAACCCCCATGAAAAACACATGGAGTTTCTAAAAAGCAACAAATTATAACATGTGTACATACTTTTGCATATTATATAGCATAATTGAAGCCGAATATATCATGCGATAAAATTACGTAAATGTCTTACAAGCATGTGAGAGGTCATGTAGACCGCCGTATCTCCCTTCCGCATCCCTCTTTTGTACATGCTGCAAGCAATCTTACGGGACTCCTCTTCAAACTCAGGATAGTCCACAGTCTCTCCAGTTAGGGCGTCAATCTATCAATTAGTCAAGTAATATTACATTCAAGCATTCAACATGCATTTGGAATTATAGGAAAGTGAGCAATAGATGCATTTTTAATTTTTTTCCAGTTGCGAATTCAATGGAACAAAAACGTTTTTGAATAACTCACATTCCAAGTTGTCAGTCCGTTCTCCACGTGGGTTTGAACTCTTCTCAACACAACATCCGGTATGACTTCGTCATGATACTCCTCCAATGTATATTCATAGGGACAGCTCAGAGTTCCTTCTTCCTCCTCCATAATTTGTGTGTTGTAAAACTACAGCTAGATTCTACTCTATTGTAAGGACTAATAGAAGGTTTCTTTTCTCTGTGGGGATAGCGATTAGCGATTAACCACAAATAAAAGCTAATTTAAAAATTACGTTCTTGTTGGCTAATGATTATTTTGCACGACAATGAATGATTAATGTAGTTGGTAAATAAGTTGAGTACAGGGAGATTCTTTTATTGTACATGGAGTGCAGAGTCCAGTTGAGAGTACTGGACAAATTAAGGTGCAAATGGCAATGACAAGTACCGGAGGTGGAGAGCTTGGCTTTTCTCGGCATTTCACCATCATGCATCTATATTGTCTATCTATACGTACATGTGAATATGTATAATGTATACCTATATGTTATATGTGTAGGAATAAAGAAGTGAATTTTCACATATGTACATGGACACTTGATAAGACGCTCAACATTCCGACTTTTAGACTTGGCACACATGTATATGCATATTATCTTACTTATACATATAGAATATAGACACACTTATAGTAGGTATTTATTTATGCACACACACACATTGATATCCCACACAAAAGTACCTGGAGATGGACCCAAGAAAAAATTGACAACAATAATCGATCCATTTCGGAACAAATAAATGATGCTTTAATAGCCTCGCCTGTCATGTCTGTCATGTCATTTCATTTTCGGCAATATCGGATCGTCCATGGATTACACATCAGGTATTCGTACATCAAATATAGTATATACTGATATAATATATATTATTATATGTATGGGTTTATTGTTCCATTTTGATACGTGCATGTAATATGTGCATATGTGTTAATTTTGTGGCCAAATAAATACACATCATATTTTACATTGTGTACATATTGTAAGTACTGCTGTTAAGGAGGTTTGGCATAACAAAAAAGGACCGAATCCGTTTTCAGGATGGTTTCCAAACAGGGTAATGTAAGTAGCAGTAATGTATTATGTAAGTGCTGAATGTGTCGCAGCATGGAATGTTTGCAGTTGACCGATTTTAGCCCATTACAATTAAACTGGAGAAATTGGAGCAAAGAAATGTAAATGTATGTATGCTGGATGTTGGTACATATGATACATATTCGTAGGTGTACATAGACACAAAGTTCCGTAATGTTTTCCTTTCTCCGGTAAAATGTACTGTATGTTTAATGTATTGTAAGCGAGCTTTCTCTCTTCTCTGTTTAAGCTGAAATGAATCGGTGCAGCCAAATGACTGTAAGTGGCTTGGAAATCAGCAATCAATTTCCTTTCATTGTCTACATGCCATTTATTTGTCTTGGACAAACCTATTCTATATGTATGTATGCCTATTCTATACATAATACAGAAAGAATACACTTTCATCCGTATCATATATACATTGCCCACTTTCGACCGTTTAATATTGCCAATCGGCAATAAAATTGGCAATGAATCGATTGTGGTACAGCATACAGTATTATAGTATCTATTTTTGTACGTAAGTACTGTATTCTTGTAGATACATACATATAAAAGTCTACTGTCTACTATCTGCAATCGGCAGTTACAAACATGCGACATAATGTTGCCTATATTTTTATGATATCATGGTTGATACTTTTAGCAGTAAACGTCTATCTAGTAGATTCTTCCGTATTTTGATGATATAACGCAGATAGTGACTCAAGAACGTAAGTACATGCATATGCATATCTATAGTTGAATTCTGCAATATTATACTTAATCGGGATCCTCAATTAGCCTTAATTTTGCCAGAAATATTTGGGGGGTAAGTTCTACACAGGTACGGTTTGTTTTTTATAGGACGAAGTTTTGAAATTTTCAGCTTTCTCTTTACATTTTTGTCTGCAAAAAGGCCAAAACTCTCGTATGGTATTGAACTTGAAAAATGAGCATTTTCAAATGTCTTTGGCAGAATGTGTGAACGCATAAAGTATTAGCTTTCAGAGGGCATTATGGAACAATATAAAATGACTGGAGAAAAATAGTACCGCATAAAAAAGTTTGTACATTGTATGCATATAAAATAGCGTCAAACAACTTAAGATGCAGTAATGATAATTTTGTCATTTAATTAATTATTCGTCGTTATTTATTTACACAAATACATACTTCTAAGCGAGAAACTACAAAATATCATAAAGAGAAAACAAAAGTGAGAAGAATTCTTGGGCATATTTACATACTTATGTATCATCATTCTCACGTAATACTATACAGTTTTCAGTAAAATTATGTTGGTAATATTCCATTTTCAATTGTGGGTTAATTCACAATTCAATATATATTAGCAACTTTTAGTGGAGCGACAGCGGAAGACAAAAAAGAATATATAATAGAGGATAAACATAAATGTTAGGAACTTGGGACCCACCGTGATAATTATCATCATGGTATACATTAAAATAGAACAACAAGAACAATTACCACCATTACAAGTAGTATTGATAGTTCCTACAAATTATCCTATTATGTACGTCTAATTATTTCTACTATGTACACATTTCCCTTTCTACATAATCTTATTTTGTCCAAACTAGACGAGCGATAATGAAACAAACTAGTAAATAATGTAATATATAAAAAATAAATGCGTTGATGACTGTGTATAAATGGGGGTATAAATATAATAAATAAAAAGTTCTAAAATAATATAAGAGCGTGAATATATCGTAAAATTAGGCGGTCAGCGACATATTTGCGACCATCGACCTCATGACTTTGCCGGTTTTTCCCCGCGGCAGCTGTTCCACGATAAAAACTCCACCTCTCAGTTTTTTATAGACTGCAACTTGAGAATCAACAAAGTCTTGGATTTCCTCTGCGGTGACTTGAACTCCAGGCTTGCAAACGACGACGGCTCGGGGAATGTGATCTCCGCCTTCGGGATCTCTCAAGCCAAAGCAACAGGCTTCAACTACTGCGGGATGTCTCAAAAGATGTTCCTCGAGTTCTGCGGGTGAAATGTGATTATTGAAATATTTGAAAGTTTCTTTGATTCTGTCCACGACGTAGATATTTCCATGCTCATCATAGTATCCCAAGTCTCCAGTTCTTAGCCAGCCATCAATAAATGTGGACTTGGTCTCCTCGGGTTGTTTCCAGTAGCCGGCGGCCATGATGGGACTTTTAACCACGAGCTCTCCCTTTTGGTTGGGCCCGACCGTACGATTGGTGTCCAGGTCGACAACTTTGAGCGAAGTGTTGGGATACAGTCGACCTACAGATAGATAAGGGATGTTTGGAATTGATCTGATCCCGTTGGTACCCGAGAGGTCAATTGTTGTGGTCAAAGCGCCGCACTCGGTCATTCCGAAGCCGTTCATAACATACTTCATGTTTGGCAAAGTCATCATTACTGCAAATTCAAAAATAGAAAAAAATCATTATATTTTTTCTGTATTATCTTTTTTGATGTCTTTATAAAGTTCTTGCAATGAAATTAAGAAAGAATTTTACCTTTATAATATTGGGGAGTGAGGCAAACTCCTCCGGTACAGATGATTTCAAGGGAGGATCGATCGTAAGCCTCCGCTTCAGGGGTTGTCAGCAACTGCAAAAATGTGGGGAAGCCAAAAGCCAACACTGGCTTGTATTCATCCACAGCCTTGAAAATGTTCAACTTGGTCACTTGGCTCATCATCACGCTCCAAACTCCAACGTAAACGTTGCGAATGGGGAACAGACCTAAAAAATAAAATATACAAAAACAATTAATTATTTATTTATTTACAGCAGTGCATTTATGTGCTTCTATTTTTAATTTCAAAATATTTTGGTTCTGAATTATCATTGTTTTTGTTTTTCTGTATAGCTTTGTTTTTGTTTTGACTTACATCCCAAGACGTGAGTGCAGCGGAGCATCAAGAGAGCCGGCTTTTCATTCCGGGGGATTCCAGCAGTTCCAAGACAGAAGGCAAGGACGCATTTATTTGTGTAAATGGCTCCTTTGGATTTTCCAGTGGTTCCCGATGTGCAAAGAATCAAAAGTGGGTCATCGAGCTCAGAGACAATCTTTGAAGGGCAATCTGTAAAGGTCAAGATCAAGATGAGTAAAAGTTAGCAGCTGGTTTCCCCATACATACATACATACATACATACAGACGAGGAACATTGTTCAGTTTAATTGAGTAATTAATTAGAGTTTAATCAGACTCAAGTGCAACGTGATTGACGTTTTCAATTGGTTATATACTTATACATAATATAGTCAATTGTACAGGTGTATTATCAATTATAATAATACATTTAATAACTGGTCTACATTTGGATAGATAGATGGGAATAAAAGGCTGTTGTGACGTGAGCGTGACTTTAACATGCTTATTGCTCATTTAACTAGATAAATGTGGATACGGTCATCAACTGAAATACACGATGACCGCATAGTATGCATTATGCATGTAAAAATACATAGGTACATACTTTAGTTCTCTCTGACTTATATTAATTATTATCTTTTGTCGGAATGAATAGATCACGACTTGAACAAAGAGACAGCGACGAGTAACGAGTATGTAGTTACCAGGTTTTTACATGAGCTGATACTTGAATTAATTAATGTTTCTATTGTATTTTTGGATCTCTTGATTAAAGTCATGTCTCACGTCGACCACAATCAGAGTAATATAATCAATCATCAACGTTGCGTATTGCGTGTGATATGACAAGATTTGTAAAAATTAAAGCTTACCAGCTCCATCGTCGAGATAAAGTTCATCGATGCTCGTACATCCTTCAACTTGACCAAACACGATGATTTCAATGTCCCAGTTGACCTTCTTGATGGCCTCCTTTACTTGCGGCACGCTTATCGGGTCGCAGAAGATCCACTTGGCATTGGTCAACTCGAGTCGCATGAGCAAGGTGTCCGAAGTGTCTTCCGGGTAGGAGGAGTACATGATCCCTCCGATTCTCCAGACCCCGAGGATCGTTGTGTAGATTTTAGTCACATCCATGGTCAAGTAGAGGGCAACGTCTCCCTTTTGCATCCCTCTTTTGACCATGGCACTGGCGGCGGTGCGGGACAAGGGCCCCACGTCAGCAAATGTCAGCGTCTCCCCGGTCACTGTGTTTGTCTATACATAGAAATGTAAACAGTCCAGGTTTAAACAATGTCAATCATTTTTGGTTTAATATTTTTAATTAAATTATTTTTAAATTGCATAATTCATAATGTAAATATTCATAAAAATAATAAAGGTGAAGATGAAACTCACCAGCCAGTTAGTTCGACCAGCAGCGGCATTTTCCTGAGCCTTCTGGAGAAGCAACTCACATGCACTTTTTGTTGTTAGAGTTGGAATCGGCACTGACTTGTAGCTCGACTCCAAAACTGTCTCTCCTTCATTGGCAGAATCTTCAGCGTGTGGCTTTCCCATTTTAAATTACTGCAAATTTTATACTTTTACACTGTTTTAATTTCCAAGCTAGTTAATTAGCTGACTGGTTGTAGATGAGAACAAGTCAAACACTGATGTCCAAACTGTGGAGCTCGAAACTTTTATATGAGACGAGAGGGAGAGAGAAAACCGGCCGGTGTGTAAGAATTATAATCATAGACAGTAATTCACGCAATCAAACTTCACCAAATCATCAAATCAAATCCAGAAAACAGATGAGTCCACTTGAGCTACTGTAGTATGCATGTAAATATGTACAATACATAATGCGTATCATATATTATATTGAGGTACACGACATGGAAAAACCTACTGCAATTTCCAATGACATTTCACATTTTGTATGTATCCGAGTAGGAACTAAAACATAAAAGATACTTGTAACAATATTTAATTTGTCTGTGCATGTTACTTACCTGTAAATTAAAACAAGCTTATAAGCGTAGGGCTAGAACTTTAATTCAAGTGTATTTCTATAAATATCATATTATAATACAGTCAATAACGCATTATACATAATAATTGTGATTTAAACAAATTGTTTACATCAAGGCTAAAAAAGTCTCATCGTTACACTTTTCTCAATACATATTCCAAATACACACCATGGATATACTTAATTGTATGTGCATGCATAAAAAATCATAACATGGGCTCATGACTGTCATTTTGCATTGCATGATGCCTCTTTTGTTTTGGAAGTTTAATTCAATACATGCATTACACATAATGCATAGACATGAAACAAAAGTACATATAGCTCTATTATGTATGTATTTGTGTATTATGCAAGTGTGGGAAAGCTGGAGAGGAAAAAATTCAAGCTACGAAATTACAGGCCTAATTTTACAATTAGTCCTGGAGTAGTTAGATAATATACTGGAGCAGAAAGGAAGGTCAAAAGTTTTTTCGTTTTTTTGTCCTTTTCTTCAGACATGTTTTGATCTATTGACCAAAGACCTAAAGTCATCCCTTATTTACAAGGTTATGCTTTTGATATCTGGTTGGGAAATTTCGATGAGAAGATCACAAGATGAATTAAAATATACCCGGTAACATTCATTCAGTGTCACACAAACGATGTTCATATACTTGTATGTGGATATGATCATACTGTGATAACGAAAATAGAAGAATGAACGGGTTTCCCGCAGTCACAGCCTAGAATGTGAGCTTGTGATTACTTTATTTGTTCTTTGAATTTTGGATAATAGTAGACGTCATTCATGATATGTATCCACACTGAAATGTATCATAATCCTATTGGGCTATTATAGATTATAGATACACTCAACTCAAGTGGATACCATAATACTGCATAAACTTTAATGATCGGCAAATTGACATGGAGAATTTAATGTTCATATTAACCAAGAGAGCACATCATATGTAGCTCATATGTATTTACATTTACCTGTTAATGCTGCCACTACTTTTTCTACATCCGTATTTTTATAACAATTGTACCTAACCATTAAATCAGACGATATGTCGGCAAATAGCAAATAGTAGTTCACATGCATTTTGTGTATACAATATACAATACAATCTACCTTTACATAGTATAATATGCTACGTACCAATATAGTATTTATTTTGTACCGCAATTTCTATTATTCTTGTAGATACTATATCTTACAGTGTTTTATCTCATGTTGTCAAAATTTTGTTCATCACACCACAGTCGCCTTATTTGTGATTGTGAATTATTGGCTGTTTTGTATATTTACATTTATTTTAAAACATGTACAAAGGAAGAGTCAAGAGCCTCTCACTTTCTCCTTCTCTCTCTCTCTCTCACTTGCATTCTCAAGTAGTTTTTACATCCTCGTAAAAGCCAAAAAAAACCAAGCTTATGACTTATGACTATACAAATATTTAAAATGTATGTGATGCAGTTTTGAGTAAATAAAATATAAATAAGTGTGCATTGCACACTTTGTATGCACATTTTGTGCTAAGCGCAAAGCGTGATGAATGATGGGCTTTGGCGAAATTTGACAGGGCCACAAACTGTCCAAATAGTTGTTTTTTATTTTAGAGAGAACTGTATATATGTACAATACTTCAAGACACAATATTATTATGTCAAAACAACAAATACATCTGTGAAACTCGAAACTGGTATTATATGCACAGTGAAATGCAGAGAGTCGCAGGCCAATTCATATTCTATTCTATATTCTATAACAAAACTGACAATAAAATGGCTTATCAGTAATTGTCCGTATCAATATTTGCTACAAATACGTCACTAATTACCAACTCCATCTTCTATACTTCATAATTTCCCTTGTAGTAAGCAAATTAAATTCGGAATTAGAACCACAAGTTGAAGTCTCACCTCAAAAACTCTACGTAAGTATTTATTTACAGACACATATTGTTCTATTTCTATGTAGACTATTCGATTCTACGGATTTTCTTAGGTGTACATTGTGCATACATACATGTCAATGTATGTAGGCGAAACAAAGGTAAACATGGCTTAACAAAAAGCTTCCTTTATTATGTCAGTCTCGGATGGTCAATAGCAAGTGGCATTAATTTTGTGAAAATTCCCTTTCCACCCAATTTCTATAAAGGGTAAATTGCGCAATAATATGATGTACAGAAAACAAAGTATCATTGAACTTTAGGTGACTATTGATTAAACTATATGACAAGATTCCTTAAATTTGAACGCATACAACATATTATAAAACTAGAAGTTAATGAAGGCTAAACCCAAATAATAAATTCACGACCCTTCGAAAACAATCTTACCAAATCTCATGAAAATTTGATGAGATTTGACAACTTTTGATGAGATTTTCATGATATTTCATCAAAATCTCATCAAACTTTGATCAAAATTGTTAAAATTTTCGACCAAAAACAAATCAAAAGCATATGAGATTCTTTGAAAAGATTTTTTTCGAAGGGAAGTCACAATTCTCAATATATTCATAAGAAGATATAACATGGCACATATTATACCGATCCTCGATTAGCTTGATGAATGAATAATACGTCACTTACACATATAATATTATGTACAAATTATTATTGTTTTATCCCGCATATTGTATACATTATACTTGTACGTACGTGACCGGTGTTTGTGTTTCAATTGTGATCCAAACATCCAAAAGCGTAAACGGCGAGTATTTATCGACACACAATATGTTTAACCATTCCTTTTGAACAAAGTTTACAGAACTATTAGATAATAATTGGTGTGAGCATAATACACAGATTTAACTATACATATATGTATAATGTTCCTGACTCGTGTTGTATTTTTACTGTCAATCGCACAAGTAGGCAGCATAAGAATAATACACACGCCTCTTTCTATTTAACAGCGTACTTAAACTCCCTTACCTCTTACTTACTACCCAATAATATTTTCCAATTTTTCCATGTATATAATTATAAATTTTATTGTATCTTGATTACAGGCTAATTAAATGTCATTGCCAATGCTTACTATTTGGGCATCTATTTTTTGGTAATCTATCTTCTCACAATGGAAGTACACCAGTGGTAATACTGGGATTTAAACCGGGTAAAGTGATTTCTGCTAATTCGATGGCGGGGAGTTCGAAAATAATGGTCATTTCCCCGAATGCTCAGAGATGGCGCTAATCAGGCCTTTTACATAGGATTTTTGACCGAAATTCATGATTTTCAAACCTAAATTGTGGGAAAACTAGAGATCTCACAGAAATGTGACAAATATCAACAAAACCTACTTGAATTGAAGTAATTTAAAAAAATATAAACTTAATAGAAAGTTAATGAACAATTAGTGTAATTTAGTGTCAAAGTTAGGTAATATTTAAAAC
>JAQIVE010004847.1:0-13840 GCA_034698285.1 Sminthurinus bimaculatus | reverse complement strand
GTGCATGTGCTCTCTAATAATAATAATACTAAATACTAAATGACACTTGTTGGCAGCCAATATTGTTTTTTATACGAATTACATACATCAAACTTGCATTAAGTAACAGTGCAAAAGAAATGATTTTACAACCAAAGTACAACAAACAACAAGTTTGAAAGCAACTACTTTTAAATTAATTCATAATTAATACAAAGTAACCGTGTGATTGAGTGAAAATAGAGTAAAAGTGAGTGTTAGTGTGTATAGTGGGTACACTTCATTACTAGTTACCGTTTGCACAAAAAAAATTCGGTTTTCGGTTGAAATGAAATTGAATTTCCGGGAAGAAAAAATATAAAATAAATTGCGCACAGAAACCTTCTTATTTTTGAGTTTGTTTATTATTATTTTATTATTATGGAGGTGGGCAGTAGTACCAGTCCAAGTGCAACCACCAAATCCATGTCGGTATTTGTGTGGAATTCCGTTGAAATGACTCGTAATAAGACGAGCAATAATGTCAAAATTGCCTTAGGATTTTTAGTGAGTGCATTTGTTTTAATCATTATTGCTTTCTCAACTCCAAGTTGGCTAGAGGCCGGCGACGACATTCCCGACCCAAAATTCATCCGAATCGGTGAGCAAACAATTGAGATTCTATCCAGGGACCGGAGAAAGAAAGTATATCATATATATTATACATTCGGGGGAAACAAAGGGGATTAAGGGGTTACCCTGTAGTATACTTGATACGAATGTTGGATACTTGCATATTGTATAATATTGTATACTCGTTCTACGGTTCCTGGAAGTTTGTCCTCTGATTTAAGACTTCAAATTGTTTTTCTTATTGGTAGTTTCAAGATTTCAATAATTGAACGTCCTAGGTGAATAACCGCGTAACTCTAGTTATGTTACCATGGTAAATTAATACAGAACTAAATGAGAGCTCAAACCCGGGATACGCGCTGACTTTTATTAACTTTAGCGTTCCAACACCACTAGAGCTATCATATTCTTACTGTTGTATTGTTGTAGGGGGTTTACTTTCGCACTTTCGATTACGTTTTTAACTCCGTTTAGTCTCTGAGTAGCGATAATGAGCATGTGTACTTAATAAATTTGCAAAGATCTGTAAAACAAACAAACAATGATATCCAAAGTAATTCATGTATTATCAATACGAAACCTCTAACAAGATTATGTAGTTTTTGTGATAATGAATTGTATAAATTTCGGTTAAACAAAGTGTTAATTGATGAAACCTCTAAAACAACGATAAATGGCAAAATTGTTTATCCAATGCATTTAAAACCCATCTATCACTTTTTATTGACTGATATGTCTTCATTCAATACAAGTATTAGAATTATTACTATACTTGTTATTTTTGGTCTTCAGTTTTTTACACTTGAAGTTTTAAAGCATTAAAACATGTAGACATCAATATTACACATCACACATCATTATATTTTATATTGTTCTACCTAAGGTCTACAATCTGCAGTCTTATCGCTGACATTGGTAATGGGTATAGTGGTCAATAATTTAATAAGTTGCTTAGTGTAAAAGGTAAAAGTGTAAAAATACGAAATATCATTACATGACGGTGACAATATAATATATAATATATACACAGGAAAATCTCATTCGTATTTTTTCACCATACAAGCTCTTAAGTTTGCCTTTAAGAAAAAGTGATGGTTCCTTATAACAATATATTATGCTCAAAAAATTGTTTTAGGATTATGGGAAGGATGTTTCAATAACCTCTACGACGATCGACATCAATATGACAACGTCATTTCGGGCTGCTGGTGGCTTCTGGCCGAAGAGCTTTATCATCTCAATGAACTTATTTTCCGACGTAAGTCTATTAATTATCAATATGTTGTTATTGTAGATATACATAATAATATAAAATATGTAATAAGAAATAAGGTAATACAAGGGTGAAACACCGGAACACATTTGAAAATCTTGTCAACTATAACCGGCTAGAATACCAATAGACAATAGATGCTACTTTTTTAGAAAAGGAATGATGTTCAAGTGACGAAACCGGGCTGCAACAAGTATTATAGTCATCATAATTTTAAATACTGGACAATTTCAGTAGAATTTGACAGTCTCTTTCCTGGAAATGTGAATGAGACAATCGTCGTGGTATTTCAAATGTCAAATTAGAAGTATAATGTAACGACAAGTATGATGAAAATAGTGATAGATTCCCAAACAGGGTCGCAAATATTTTGTGGACCTCCTGGGATAGGTATCTGTACATACTCCTTATACGTACATAATTGTTAAAAGTTAATTCGCAAGTTTTTTTCAACTGTCTATTTCGTATCTATCGCAGTACCGAAAAATAGGACATTCTATAAGTCCACTCAATGGATATTGAAATCTTATTTGTGGCTAGTTTCTTTAATTCGATGCGCCTGAAAATCAAGCTATTTCAATATTCCTTTGCCTAATGGTTGTTTTCACCGAAACCAAACTGTCATTCGATGGGATGGGGAGGATTGTTCTATGTATAAGGATTTCAGTCCTGAAGCGCTAACTCAACTCAACCAGCTCCTTTGTACATATATTTATACCTCAATTTGCCGCAAATTGATGTTGAAACTACTAGGAACATTATTATTGGAATTTAAGTTCGTTTAAAACGTTGCCTGAAACATAGTTGAATTTCGGAAACAAGAAAATGCATGCATACTACATATAATATTCACACTATGCCTGTAGTTCTTCCGCCATTGCAATAGAATATTGAAATCTCTAAACATTTCATGTGTCTGTTCTGTGTTCATTTATGTACTTTCTTTTGAATGATAGAAAAAGTTGTCACTAGCTAAAGGAAATTATTATTCAACTTGGTTTTCATAACCATTCAACTTGGTTTTCATAACCATTCAACTTTCATGACACTTAAATACGCATCTTTTGCTCTTCTGTATGAGGTAGGTGATAGCCATTTAAAATAGAAATTTTGCAAATGGAAGCCTATGAGAAAATAGTAACTGTTTGGTATTTTTAGGATATGGTGTTGTAACAAGGCATTGCCCTTATTGTCAGCATATTTTAGAATGAATTTACATCGACATGTGTAATATTTTTCTCCCTGTGAATGGGAAATTAAGTGAAATCCAGCTCACGGCTTAGGGAAAAGCAAAATACCAAGTTATGCATCACACCTACGGAAATTCAATATATACAGTAGTACAATAGCCGTCGGTAGGAAAACACAGGAAACTATCTCTATCATAGATACAGAGAAACTCTGTGTGTGTGTATGTATGTATGTATGCATGTATGTCTTCACGAATGTACATATAGCTACTAGCTAAATATGTACAAAATAATAAAAAAACTATTTGGAAACTGTGCACCTGTGCATATATTGTATATATATGTAAATACAATACATGTACATATTATAAACGGTTTGTTTCTCTCAAGGGACCACTGAAAACCGATAAAAAATGTTGTAGGGACCACTAAATGAGTATTCACTCTCAATTCCACGTTGTTCCGTGAAGATTAGAGCTACAAGGTATGCAATATGCATGTAAGTTTTATTGTTGACTTGAAATTTTTTTAGCCACACCCTTCAAAGTTGGTTATACCCGTCAAATCTGCGTGTGAAGTTTAAACATTAAGTTCCATTTGTTATACTATAATATATAAAATACACATTGTGTCGTGGACATGAATAAGTGCCAATAGAATAACCGGAGCAAGGGAATATTTTTATACATTACCTACAATAAGCTATAAGCCAAGAACAACGTTAAGTTTATTTTTCATGAGTAGACTGCAAATGGATATTATATTCGTGGAAATACATATATATATATATGTATATTGCAACATAATTTTGTCACATTGGCAGCCCTGTCATAGTCGTAAAAGCAATACGTGACCGCTGAAGAGTTAAAAGAATCTCCAAGACTATTTGCTCTTTGTTCGCTCAGAAATTTAGGTACATGCAATGATACAAACTCAAGATCTCCAAAAATAAAAAGGCAGTTGATGTCTAATGTATCTAGATACTGTCTGATTGTTTGCAGAACAAGCAAAAGTCAACCTTTTGTTTATTCACAATAGACACAAACACTCGTAGAGTTGGATGCGGGGTTAAAAATTATTCATTTTCTGTGAAATTATATTATAGTTTTTTCAAGTACGCAAAGGCATAATAATTTGTGGTGCTAAAGGGGATTGTTGATTGTTAGGGGTCGTGTTTTTTCATGTCTTGGTTCAAAATGTGAACAAAAGGGAAACTGCCTGCCACTTCTAGCAGTAGTCGCCATATTCACGACAACCGAGAGAGAATGTGTCAAAGTGCTCAACTGAAAAAGTGTTTTTGTTTTGAATCCTCTCCGTTTTTCTGAGAAAAATACGTCATATCATTCCTATTTTCAAAAAAAAAAATAGTGATAATAAACTAGGATTCTTCTTGAACCTGAAAAATTTGAAAGACTTTAAAAAATATATTGCTAAAACAGCATTAATCGTCCAAATCAAATAAAAGCTTGTGGAGATTAGTTGTGGGAATATAAAATTTTGTTTAAAAAAAAAGATTTATCATTACAGTTTGGGGGTATAAAAACCCCAAAACCAGCATCCAAGATTCAGTCATTCAGAGTAGACTACCCGGTGTCTCACCGTCCCAGTCCCATAATGCACACGCATGATGACATATACATGGACAGCTCGTACCTGAAAAAAAGAGCTTTGGCTGGTCGATTTGCAATCGGCATATTCGTCATTGCTTTTTTGCTCGTGGCAATTGCCTTTTGTACTCCTTATTGGATTGAGAGTGATCGTCGTATTGTGGGTTCTAAGTTTGAGAAACTAGGTCTGTGGACTCACTGTTTTCGATCTCTGCCTGATCCCTATGATCAAAATCTCCGGAGGTTTTTCACAGGGTGTCGATGGATCTTTGATCCATTCACTACGGGTTATGCGGAAATCCGAACTTTTCTCGTTCCGCGTAAGCTCAGTTTCGCCCTTTTAATCTGTGCTCAATTATATTATGTATTATGCATCTACAAAATAAAGGCCGTCAAATTTAGTAGTGTAAAGTTTTTACATATTATAGCACAAAAGCATTACTAACAAACCTATAATTTTTTCCAGCCTTCTTTGTTGCTGTCCAGTTTTTCTTCACAATCTGTTTCATCAATCTACTCATTGCCTGTGTCCTGGTTCCGATGTACCTCCTCTGCTTTGGCCCTGATCATCAATATTACGTGCTACTCATCAAAGTTATTGGAATCGTCCTCATTTTCTCAGGTCACTTTCTTAGAAAGCTCTTCGACAATTTAAAATACGCTTAATAAATTTGGAATGTTTGAAATAAGAAAATTTTGTATGAAATTTCTATGTATGCAGCCCTATTGGGTTCAATTGCGGTGATTGTCTTTGGAGCATTAGGAGACAGTCGACATTGGATGCCCGACTTTGCTAACAACTAGTATGAATATATAATATAATATATTATATAATATAGTTAATATACAATATATTCAATTTATTTAAAGATTCTGTGGTTTAAATAATTAAATCTACAAAGCTTTGCACTAATTGTATTCACAATTTAATGTATTATTCGTGTGTAATTTAGTCTGTCGTGGTCCTTCGCATTCGGAGTGGTTGGAGTATTTGCTGAGTACGTTTCGGGAATTTTGTTCCTCGTGGAGGCTCGAATTCAGAACCGGAAAAGGAAACTCCGGGAATCATACTCGGGACAGACGATGGAGACGAAGGCGTGATTGAGTCTCACGGAATTTATGAGTACACATACAAAACCATACACTTACATAAGTATTTACACATTTATACTGCTATATGAATGAATTTAACGCCTTCCTGATGGAAACATTTTCATCAAACTGCACAAGCATTTTAACATGACCAACTCCGCATCGTGCCTCAGTTCTGGATTAAGGAACGAGCAGCAATCTCATCTCATCACATTATAAAAATAATAATGTGTAATGGACAACTTCTATTGTGTATTTGGATGTCTAAGGATATTCCAGATCATTTTCTTCTCTCTAGAAATTATTACCCCAATCCTATATTATAATATTATCATGTGTATGACGTATTATATAACAAGAAAGGCCATTGTTTAGTCTTCAAACTAATAACCATGATGATACAAAATGAGAGGTACTTACTTACCTATACTACATTACACATACATATATGAAAAAGTTAGGTATTCAGTATATATTTTCTTACCCATACTTTTTCCGCCCCGGTGAGTGTTATTGACAATACTACGGCAGCAAAAAGTTAGGTATCTCGGTCTTTGAGATATTTTCCCACCAATTAATTGCCTTTCGTAGATTTGTAAATTATTTATAGCAGAAATATAAATGCCAAAGACTTGAAATACCTCTAGAAACGAGAATGTGTAAATAATTTTTATCATTGACCATGTATGTACTTAAGTATTATCTTATAATATATATTGTACACATTGTATATAATATTTACACATTCATTATGAGGATTACAGTCTTTGACGTTTGTATTTTTGCCGTGAAAACCTTGCAAACTACTTTTATATGGGACTTTTCACTGTCGTGGCCAATATTTTATTTACTATGTGGTTTTTGTACATAACGAAACACATCATTATCAGGTAGCTTTTCTAAATGAAAACACATTGTTTATTCCGTCCATTTTTACGCGTAACATTTAAGGTAATCTCTTAGAATCTCTTTCGAGAAAGACTCTGTACAAACAATTTTGTTGTTGTATTAAACAGTTTTGTTTTATATTTTGATAGGTGAATTTAGGAACTCGAAAAGACAGTTTTTATACAAAAAGCAATGTAATACTGCATTATAAAATAGTATGATGATTATGATACTTATACGCTTCTATTAAGCGAATTCATACATTATATATTTAATATAAATTTCCTGGAGAACTCAATAGTAGTAAGAATTAGGTATTTTAGCGCACAAGAGATAAACTGAGAAGTGAAGAAAAAACTTGAAAACGATTCCGTCAAAACAAACAAATATATTTATAGATTTAGTTGTGTAATTTCGCCAGACAAATAAACACGAAGTATAGTAGATACCTAACACATGCTAGGAAATGACTATGAAATAGTCGCGATATGAATAAATGTGAATTTAGAATGTGATTTGTGTGACCAGACAACAGGTGTGTGTATTTTATTTGTAAAATAAGCTTGTCTGATGGATACGCACCAGTGTATTTTACTAAACTTAAAAGAGGTGTGAATTTTTTTCACGTCTTGGACCTCCAGAAACAAAGAATGCTTGGCGTTTCTCAAAGCATTCCAAAAATGATAATCATTGTTCAAATATTTAATTATTTTTATGATTATTAACTAAATACAAGAATTATTATAATACTCTCGGTAATGTGGTGCATAAAATAAAATATCCTAACAATAAAACAATTATTGTTAAGATTATTTTTAGATGTTTTTAAAACATCTTATGACTTATGAATCTTTACCATTAAGTGTGTATTGATTTGATGCTGCAATACCGAGAGTTCACCCCTAATGATTTTTTAAAGAAAATTTACATTATTTTATTGTTTTGCAATCTTATAGAAACAAAGAAAAGCTTATTTGTATAGATAATCGTAAAACATAATGGAAACAAAAATACGCTTCAACCCCAATTAATTTATATAAAATATGAATATAAGACATGAGCAAGAAAACATGTGCTGAAAACTGATGAGCAATGGGGAAAATTTTCGTTTAAATTAAAATTGTTCTCGAATATTATAAATAAATACCTATTATATTATAATACATATTATTCTCACGCAGTACGACATGTTTCCCGTGAAGACTATAATATAGCATATTATTATAATAATATATGAATACTGTAAAAAATGCAGACATTTTGGCAAGAACACTGTAGTTTTAGTTATTTTTATTATTTAAAACACAAAATTGTTTTAACAACAATGATAATAATAACAATAAGGGTTAAAGTAAAAATATTGTTATGAAGAAAACTTGTTACTAACGCTATCTGCGACCCAACAATGTGTTTAACGTATTTACCCTCACCTTGTTATTGTCAAAAATGCCTCAAAGCTTCTCTTCCTGATGTTTTCATGTTCAAAATTCTGACAATTTTAAATACGCAATTATACTGGTTGAAAAATAATGTTGTCATTACCCTTGTCGGCAGTAATTATAATTTGTCGTTATAATGATTTATGGTAAAACGTTATTGAAATAGTTGCCATTTTATACCTTTGTGTTGAGGCATATGTTTTATGCGCCTCTTTTATTGTTAGTGTTCATTTACATTTTTATACATTTATTATAAACATAAATACTTATATGAATATCTAAACAAGTAACACTGTTTTAAGTACATTCTCCCTTCTATGAAAAATATATGGATGATTAAATAAAAGAAAATATACCTAATAATACGATTTGAATACAAAGAGAGTAAACCTATACTAATTAGCTCTGTATTTTCGAGTAGACGCTTTTTGTTTTAATAATGTATACAACAGAAAGCCCCTAATACTCACACCTTAAGCAAATGGTAGTGCTAAATACATAGCTCGTGACATGAATTCTAATTGCTAATTAGTGTATTAGTTGAGGACATAAAGTGTATTTGTTGATGTAATTTGCATTTCCTTTTACTTACTTTCATAAAGACTGAGTTTTTTTTTTATAAAAGGGTTTTAAAATTCTTGAATTTCATTGACGTCGCTACTCTCAGAACTTTGAGTCATGTGCACGTAAGTGCGAGACAAGCCAGTAAGTACGTGAGAGCTTTTATGACTGTTTCATTGAGCTAACATTTCACGCTTGTCAGTATTTACTACGACGCACAACAAGTTATTTCAATGTGCTATGATATGTCATACACTTAATATTAGCAGTCATTATCATTGTTATAAAAATACACGAGGTGCAAGTTTGAGATGCAGGAATTTTCAGTGGCCAAACGTGCGTGACCAAAACATAATAATATTACATGAATTAAGTATACAAACTTAAGTATGCCATTAAAAATAAAATTTTAATTCAATTTACACAATGTGCGGAACAGAAACATAAAAATTGTAAATCTGTACCAAAATGCCTTCTGTCGTATCCTCTATATATAGGAATCCGTAATCAGAATTTTTTTTATGCAGCTAAGTCGACGTTTAAATACAATTTAAAAGGAGTAGATTAAGTTCTCTCACTTTAGAATAATCTTACTTTATTTCTATTTATTAGTTTCTAATGTTTTTATGTACAAAATGGTAAATAAATATGAGTAACAAATTATTTTATCATTACTTTAATTTGTTGCATACATCATGTTTTACGAATATTATGAATAATGAAGTTCTACACGACAAGTTATCTTATAACAATAATAATAATATTGTAATGATGAAAAAAGCTTGAGGAGAGATTTGTTTTGTACTTTATACCTTTGTGGTTTGGAAAATTCCAATAAAATTAGCAAGTTGGAATTGATTTTTCTCCTCCCAAAGTTTAAGAGTGATTTGATGGGTAACTTCCACAAGGCTTGAGCCCATTGATGTCACCAGCTAACCAAAATGAACAGAACCAAAAAATATTTAATTTAAAAAAAGCAATGTCTCAAGTTTATATTTGAAGTCCGAAATATTGTTGTAGTGGACTTACAGGCTCCTAACCCAAAGTTGGGATCCTCTCTTCTCTTGTCATGAAGGATTTGAAGCATTTTTCCTCGTGGTTTCTCTTCCCCTCCAACATTGTCACGTCTCTCCGTCTGATCTAAGTTTGGCCCAGTGCCCTGCCCGCGCGAATCTTGCTGGGCTCCCCACGAGGAGGATGAGTGACTACCCCATGATGACCCCGAGGATGATGACGTAGGGCTTCCCCAAGTTGTTGCCGAGGAATTTCCCCATGAATTCCATGAAGGTTTCTCATATGATGAAGGCTTTCCCCAATTTGAAGATTTCCCATCTCCTCTATATCCCCCTGCTTTCAGTATAAATTCAAACAACAGGTATTTTAATAATTAATAATTGTACTATCTATTCTACCATTAACAAAATAATTATTGAACTGTTTTGACTCTGATAGTTGAATCCTATGGATATACACAAACATCGTCAATCGTCATCTTAAAACAAAGATTAAAATATACGTACATACTTATAGAGATCTAAGATGCAAGACTAGGAATAGCTAAAATAGCAAAGGAGAGAGACGATGAGGGATGGTTAGTGGGGAGGGGTTAATTGTATGATTTGATTAATAAAAAATTACCGTTATTTTGATTGGGGTAGTTATTAGCTGGTCGGCGGTTTTGCATTTTGGCTAGTTAATTCGTACGAACACTGTAATGAAATCCAAGTCCAGAATGAAGTGACAACGATATAAAGTTGCTGCGTAGAAAGCTGAACTGCACATAATATTACTGTAATATAGTATGTTGTATGGGAAGGGTGAGAGAGAGGAGAAGGCACAGATGAAAACGAGAATTTGCTGCGTCTCTCACAAGTAAAACCATGATGTACATAAATACATACAGTATGAGCAGCAGGAGTATATTGCATATTGCATACCTATATGTGAAGAAAAAAGAAGTGGCATGTAGAGTGCACGTAAGACAGAAAGAAAAGAGCGTCAGTAGGCATGTACATGAGGATGGTGCAGTTTTTCACTTTTATTTTTGATTCAGGTGGCTACCATACACCATACAAAACCTTTGACCTACCGATTGGTAGATTAATTATTATAATATTTATGCGTCAATCATTTGTATTAAACAAGAATTTCCCAAATGTATCAATCACCCTACGACTCTTATTCCAATGCTAGAAATATGCATGTATAGTGCTCAACATGACATTAGACCGAAATCTCGAGGTTTAGTCTCGGCCAATCTCAACTCAGAATAGAATGTAGACTAACTACATTCTTGATATTTAGAAAAACGGCCTGAAGTTGTGACCTCCACAACTTCAGGGACTCTCACAACAGTTGTGTACGCATCATTAAACAAATTGGCCAGACACCCTGGATCTGAAACAAAAATGACAAAGTGATACAGCTCAACGTGCGTAGAAGGGTATTTCCAGGGTACGCACTCCCTTATGTTGCACTGGGATGCAATCCCTCCTATATACTATGATGCGTAAGTATTATATTGCACTGCAATGTTAGAGAGAGAAAACACAGTGTATAGTGTAGACTGAGGTACCCCAATATAATAATATGTAATACATATATAGCTATACATCATATACATACTACACTTATACACATTACACATATTATACTTGATTTCCACTCTGTGACAAGTGAGTAAGTATGCACATGCTGACTATGGGGGAATACGCATGTATCGTTAGCTAATCTACCCATATGTACTGGAAACATAGAAAGAGAAAAAAATATACAGAATCCTCGGCATTACTTCGTCCTACAAAGGTCATTCATAATATACGTAACAATTTTGGTTGACAATAATGAAACAAAGTAAACAAAATGCAACTACCCCAGCCTTACTTATACCTTCTGCTGTACCGGGTGGCAATAAAGGAGCTCGTGATTTTCAGTTTCACGAAATTCAACAGAACCATGAATTATTTTATGGTCACCCGGTATAATATTATGTGCTTCTTTCTACATGCTGATCATGTCTCTTGGTTTTAATGATATCAGTCAAGTCGATGACACGCCAGAATATATAATATAGCTTTTAAGGCCACAAGATTATCATTTTTTTATTGTTATGATTATTAGGAGGTACAAGTTTATACCACTAGTTAGTCACAGGTTTCTACCTATTAATGGATCGTGTGTCATGTTCACAGACTTCAGATGGTTTGACACACTTTGCTGCCTGGTGCGTTGTTGGCCCATTCATAGATCTCGTTTTTGTTTTGTTTTTTCTTTGACAGTGATCTTCTGGCAATTATCTTCTCCTCCTCCGCGTTCTTCTCCTATAGTAATACCTCCTTCTAAGTAATCATCGCTTGTTGGTTAACTTTGCCCAAACTTCTTACTAAAAGGGATGTTTGGTGCGTTGGTTTTTGGATCGGGAGACGATGAAGATGGCGGAATAATTAGCTCGGATGAAGTTTGCATATTCTGCAGACGCTTTAAATAAATGTCAGTGTATGATCCTGGAACTGTAGATGGACCATTGTCATTGCTCTCGTCTGTATCCTCGGCTCGTATTTGTCCCGTTTTCCTTTTATTGTCTCTACTATTGTTGGCCTTGCCTTGCTCTTTGCTGTTGTCTGGGTTGGCTAAGGTAGGGAAGCCCATGCGTGCCCATGTTTCTCCAACAGACAGAATGGCCGAAGACTTTTCCCCCTGATTCCTATCCTTTGCAAGGTTCTCTCGGCGAGTTGCCTGCAGATTCCAATATTCCGTCACGTATTGAATCGAGAAGAAGATGATGGACACGGCAATGAGAATGACCATGCCAAGCAGCATGTGGAAAGTGTCAAGAATTTGACGATGAGCCAAGTCGTTGATAAACTTTGAACATCCCTGCTCACTCTTGATGTGATCTCCGACCATTTCTGGCCACTCTAACCAATTACATTGAAATTTATAATACATAATACATATGACACTTTTAGGATTGATATCTACCAATCAACCGTATGAGATCTTATCAGTTTCAGTTTTGCAATATTATGCCAACGTGATTATTGTTATTTACATCTTTACCAATGTATTCTAGATTCGTGATGCATTTGCTTGGTTGTTTGCAGCAAGATGTTGGAACCTCCATTGGCGTGTCCGTCCAAAACTCATGCCAATCTCTGTAGTCTTCAATCCCACAACATGCATCGCTCTACAAGAGAAAACAATACCTCTTTGTCAAATAAGCGTAATTTGTATTAGGTGGACATTGAAATCTTTTATGCATATCTTATAATATATATTGTGTGTTCATGGTACATGCACAAGGCACAACAAAAGAGGGGACCTTAGATTGGACACTAATTAACCACTGTGGAGCCCATTTGTTGCCCACGGACACCGTCTGGGATTGAGATTCATGCTCAGAAAATGTCTTGAGTGTTTCATTCTTCATGTGAGAGGCCGAGACGGGAGCCACTTCACTCAGCTCACTCAATAAGTGGCAATACACAGAGCAGACTATCATCGCCGTGACATGGAGTGACTGCACCTTTGAGATCACACAAACAACGTCCCATATTCAAAACTTTGATTCAAGATGTAGTCCACAGGAATTATTTGTTAGCTACTAAGGTTTAATGTTTGGACTAGGGTCATGTTCTGATGACGTACTTTACGGTAATTTGTCTGTGTATACCCAATACCAAGATAGCTGTACAGGGTTTCTTTTTCCGCGTCACCCCCCAAACGGACAGGACGGAAGTGAGGATGAGGTAAACCATCACGGGAATTAACTGAGAGACGTACGAACGCCACATTGCCATGGCTTCAATCGGTGGCTGCTCGTCTGGGCTGGAAATGGCATAAGTGCACATAAATAGAATGATCAGCGCCGCCACCTGCATTCAAAGTACATAACATGATTAATTATTAATAAATGCATTTCTTTCTAATTTCTAGGCTTGGAAAATTTATAATTATCTATAAGCACATTTTTTTCGTTATTTCAAAAACGTGGATAGTCAGGTTAGTAAGGGACTACAAATTACTAACAAATTCGGCGCTGCAAAACACAATTGAGACTAGAGTTGTCCACTTCATCCTGGAATTTGTTTGCTGTCCGTTACTTTAATCTCGGACTAATTGCCTCCTTTTTGTTCAAACGAGTACTTCTGTTCCATTATCAATTATTATGATTTGCTCGTTCAATTAGTAGAAATTAAA
>JAQIVE010004846.1:0-13840 GCA_034698285.1 Sminthurinus bimaculatus | reverse complement strand
TGTTGACAACAAAGGTCGTGGATCGTGGAGCAGACTGCCTTTGAAAAATAATTTTTTACAACATTTTCCCACTGATAATATTGCACAAACAGTATCGACATGGGCCACACTCTCTACTAAATACATACATACATACATATTATGTATTATGTTATACTGATTTTCCTTGACTTTGGGCCGGAAAACAGGTGGGAGGCATTCATTTTTTCAGGAGAGTATGTATACACATTATTACATTATCAAAATTCAGCAAAATGATGACAGAACAGAACAGAGATTTCCCTTTGGAAGCTCTAAAATATCTGTGACGGGAAAAGCATTGATTTCATCAACTTCCGCATCCTTTCCTTTCCCTTTTCTCTATGTATATGAATTCTTTTTCATTATGGATCATAGCTTGTAAAATGCTTTATGCTTTTATTATGAAGGTGAGTAATATGATGAATAATGTATATATATATAAAACTTGAGACCTACCTTAATGGGACGATACCCTCCAGGGCCTCCTGAACAGTTGGGAAGTACTCGAGACCAACTCCCTTTGCAAAAAGCGAGTGATGCTTTATACAGGTATCGATCATCTTCTCTTCACACAAACTTGTCTCCATATTCGTCTCCACTTCCTCCGCTACTTGGATTAACATTTGTGTTCGATTTATGTCGATATCCCATCAATCCAATCAATTCGTCAAGGCGAATTTAAAATCCATCCAGAAATGTGAGCAAGAGCATATAGTCAAAAGTAATATTTACGAATGGGAAAATTTTCCATACAAAAGGCATCGCAAGGTTTTCTCATTTTAATTTAGAATAGTTTCATGCATATACTGATAATACATACATATATGATAGGAAATGGGAAAGAAAGCCATAATGATAAATCATAGTGAGAAAAAAAAACAAAAGACAAACACAAAAGGTTTTCATGTGTAACATGTGTGTATATTTATGTGTAAAAAAATGAGTGAAGGCACAAGACACAAGACACAAAATGTGGGGTAAAAAACAACAGAATGTTTTCATACAACGTCTGCCTGCATAATAATATAATGTGTGAGTATGTATATCGTAGTGGAAGAGTCTTCAAACCTGAGACGGGAGGAAGGACGAGATCCTTCTTGATGAGTTGATGCACACAAAAACCACCCAAGTAGGCCATTTCCATTTCGAGTCGCGACAACCCCGACGAGTTCTTCCACTCGAAACCGGAAACCAGGCAACGGAACCCGAAGTATTCCCTTCGATCCAGGCGGACAAAGTCAGAGGCCGTCTCCAGAGAAAAAAGGACTTCATTTCCTGGAACAAATGAAATGAAACAAATGATGGAGTGAATGGATGTATGGATGAAAGGCAGGATAAAAAATCAATTGAAGCTAAATGAAACGTTTAATTCCTTGTCTAAAATTGTAGCTCGCGCCATGTTTTGCTATATTATGTAGTAGTAACTCAATTTGAAGACGGATGGCATCCATCATTCTGGTTTTTAATTTTTTGCATAATAAACGTGTCAAAAATTAAAGAAAACAAAGACAAGTTCTGTACATACCTGGAAGAATGATCGTTTTCTGAGGCCACATGTCCCCGTGAAATCTCTCCATGATGGGAATGTAGGAGGATAAAACTTCGGTGTCTTCTTTTACATCAATTTCTTTGTAAATTTCCTTGCCATATGGAATGTACAGCTGGAGGCTGTCTTCGGACTGGGCTGTGTGACATCTCGGGTCAAATTCAACGCTCATCCTTTGGACGGAGGGAGGGAAAGTTACTCTGCACAAAACACGTTTTTTTTCATTTATTACACAAATCTTCCTTTAAAACTGTTTAAAAAAGTTAATTTTTTAGATAAATGTCCATATTACAATTACTTATAGTGCACAATCGTGGCCATTTTATAGGGATGGTCACTCTCAACCCAGGAGTAGTGAACTCCGGGGTTTAAATCCGGCCTTTTCTCCGTTTTAGTAAAAGACATGAGCTTGTTATTCAAGTCGGAAACGGAGGGCAAAATCCGGCGAATCAACTCCAGGAGTTCCACGGCACTCTATATAAGCAGGAAAAATTAAAATACAAAACAAAATACAATAAAAAGGGAACTTAAACAGTGATTATGCGTACACGTTGATTTAAGACAAAAAGTACCCGGGGATCAGTCACGGCGAGATGAGGTAGGTGAGCAAGGACCGACGGAAGAAGAGTTGTGACTAGAGTACAGTTTGAAATCTCTTCAATGTTATTCCCCTTCCCATTCTCAACGGTCTCCTTTGCAGCATCGAAAATGGTGGTGCAGATCCGGTGGGCGCATTTTCTGGCCTGCGTTTCCGCAATGGCCTTGGCCTTCTGCCGAGCGTCCGAGTCGTCCGGGTTCCTAAAGTAGAGAAGGTGAGGGATCTGACCCCGGATTTGATTAGTTCCATTCAGACTGTAGTGACAGGAGAAAAAGTTGAAGGTTGTGCCATCGGGGCATCGAAGGATTGAGACGCCACCGTCCCCGTTGCACGTTCGTCCTCCGTGATTTTTCAGTCTTAAAGCGTATTTTACACCGGGCTGTAATTTAATTAGTTGTTAAATCAATCAATCAATAACTTTTAATTTTCTATTCTACTTAATTGGAAAAAATGGAATGATTAGTGTAATTACTTTCAAGAGTCGCGGAGAGGCAAATTTAATTTCAGCAATGTCACCCCAACACTGATCGGATTCGAAATTTCCCCGGGTAGCTTCTAAGGGCGTCCATTTTTGAGCCGCTTGCTCACAGTTTTCCGCTAAATCTTCAGCCTACACAAACAATTTTGTATGATAAACGGAGCCGTTCATAAAGATTGCAAAATACATTAAATTAGAAGAAAAATTCAAGGGTTGAGCTGACCTCCTGAAACAGCTCGAGTTCATACTCATACGGGCCGGTTCCAGAGTAGATGCAGGCACCGAAAAGGGAAACTCCGGGCTGGTCAACCGTAAAACAAACCGCGTCCGGAGATCCGTTTCCAGTATTCCAAGTCCTACTCTGATTCGTACGGGTGAATCTTGACGGAGACTGAACAATTATCTGACCAATCGAACACTCCAACTCGGCCTGAAAAATAAGGAGAATTTTATTTAAAAAATGTGCCAAGTGAAAAGGATTCAAGATTCTATCAACACATCTGTATTTAAAACGTTAAATACAGATAATTAAACCTACATAAATTCCCGAAGCGTGCGACACAAGTTCCTCCATCAGCTTTGCGAGAAGGAGGGAAGAATTGTAGATTAACTTTTTCATCGGACTCTGATGACCTTTATCGTCCATGTCAATAATTGTCAGGATATGTTCAAGAACTTCCCAAAAGGTCCAAGATGGAAGATGAAACTCGTCAATTCCATTGCGAGCTGACATTTGACCCACAAGAAGCCTGAAATATACAGCCAAAGAAGCATTTATTTATTTACTGTGTGTCAGGATAATAAATTGTATTTCAAAAGATCAAAGTTCAAAATTGTACCGATTATTTGCGGGTTGTTTTAGCTTTCCACCCTCTGTGTTTGTTACGAAGGTCAACTGTGAATGGAGGGTACAAGAAACACAATTAAAATTAACTAACGAATGAATTAATTAATTACCCGTCAAATTATTATAGAACAACAAGAACTCTTTCTTACGCTAGTTTCATCTGGACTCTGGCGAACGATGGTGTTGAGCACGGGGAAAATCCCAAGAAGTTGACCTCGACATGCGCACAGAGCCCCAACAACACAGCCCAACATTCGAGCGTATTTTTCTCCCTAAAAATGTCGTAAAATTATGAGATCATTTAATCTCTATTCAAAAACAAGAATATTATCTTTAATGACAGAACAAAATAAAGAAATTTTCTTTTTAAACGAACCTTTTCGAGATATAAATGCATAAAGTTGGCCAGACACTCCCATTTCAACGCAGAAGTTGGATAGAATACTTGGAAGCAACTGACAAAAGTATCACAGCACTGATTCAAGATTTCCAATGAGCATTGCTTCGATATCGTTGAGTTTTTCTCTATGGGAATCGTTAAAAAATGAAGTTTAATTTAAAAAACATTGGATTTGGTACAAAATAACTCACAAAATAATTCGACAGATTTTACAATTTTTTTGCATAACAAACTTGGAGGAGTTGATATCATTTTGTGTAGCATGGAGCGAACATCTCCGATGGCTTCAGCCATGGTCAAATTTTCCGACTGGCCGAGTCGAACGCAGCCCTTGTGCTTGTACACTTGATTGATGCTAAACTCAATGAGGCGGAGGCAGGAACAGGCCACAAAGGTCATGAGCTCTCCTCTTGGTTTGGCCTCCACTCCGTTGTCAAACTCGAGATTCTGCAGCTGGTTCCAACACCAGCCAATCAACGTTATCAGCACTTGGACGCTATCCTGTTATGCCAAGCACAAAAAATATGATACTGTTAAATATGTTTTTATGTATCGTACGTTTACGGTAAAATCCTTGCAGATTCTTGAAAACTTACGGAACTAAAGTTATTGACAAAGTCATTGCTGAGTAGATGAACGACTTCGAGGGGCTGCTTCGGTTTCGAGCCCATGTTCGCATGATCCACGGCATTCAGTCGATATAGAATTTGTGGAATTTGTCCAGCATTTACATCCGTCCCATTATTCGACTTTTTTGAACTCTTAAAGTGGAACATCACCCTAAGGGAAATTAACCAAAGAAAAATTACAAATTTTGCTAGTCAAGAAAGAAAAGTAGCAAAAAAACGACGCTTTTTTCTGAAGTCTACTTCAACTTACTGATCTTCAGCTAGAACGGTGGTTTGCCCGTTAGATCCGCAGTCACTGGACGCCCCACTAATGTGAGCCCAGGCAACGTACCATCGGCCAGCCTAAACATCGTCAATCGTCATCATGTAGAAATTCAGTATTTTAATTTTTAATTTACCTTTTTACATTTAAAATTTTTGTTAAAATGTCTACCTGAAGTTGAACCGGATCGGGGAACATCATTCGATACTTTTGTCTGGACGCGCATTCAAAGGGAAGTTCTTCGCTCTCTGCCAGCAATTCCCCGTCGCCCTCAATCTCACAACCCTCGACTCCAATGTCGAAAACCTAGGGCACATTTTAGGGGGAAGAATTTTAAATTTGGCACTTCTTAAATTTTTACAATTTTTAATTATGGGGGTTTTAATTATGAAGCTCACCTTTATTTTAGCTGTATTTTCCCCCCGTCCTCCAAAGAGTCCAAAGCCACCCAGGATAATGTCGGCATCACAGGAGAATCGAATGGCTTCAATGGAATGACCTGAGTATCCCCAACCACCCCCGTGACTTTCGAATCTACACACGGCCGAGTAGTCGTCCCTAGTATAGGCCTTGGCCAACGAGGGAATCACCAATTGTTCCTCAGGGTGAACCACAAGTCCTTGAACGTGGGCTGAGACTAAAGTCGCCATACATGCCAACATACTCGCTCCAGCCTGGTCAAGAAAGATACATGTAAATGTACACGTAGAATTTTGGGTCAAAGGTTACAGGTCATGACAAGTTTATGTATGTAAGTCAGTTAATGTTTTGCAAACGTACCTGCCACCTCTGAAGTTTAGCATTGGGAGCAACGGGAACGGTGAAAGGAGGCTTGGACAAGAGTTTATTAGCTTCAACGTGAGGGTTTCGAAAGCCCGAGGAGATGACATTGTAACACTTAACTACGTTAGATTGTACTGTCCAGAGGAAGTCATAGAGAGGGTCCAGACAGACCGCCTCCGTGTTCACAGACACTTGATTCTCCCCCTCGAAATACGAACAACAACCATCTCGACGATTGATCATGATCGAGGAGAACTTTTGAGACTTTTGAGTCCATTGAGGAGGAATTATTACTAGACAAGAAGAATAAACAATATTTTTTTCAATGCTCTATTGATTACAGAAATTAAATATATAAAAATCTAAATGGCTGTTGCATACTTATAGTTGATGAATTAGCTGTCACAGTTGATTTTTGAAGCATGGTTGGACTAATCAAACTTGCTTCGAGTCTTATAAAAGTACAGTCTCCGCTAGCACCAATCCAAGAAACCCGTCGCCCGTGTTTTATCCCAATGTTGTCCAAAGCCACCATCTTGGCGAACCAAAGAGCATCCGACGACTCAATCTCGTCTCCACCGCGGGCCAGCTGATCTTTCTGTACTCAAACCGAAAAAATTCATCAACATTCAATAATTCAGATTGGTAAATATCGGTTTTTAGATTGCACCCGTTAGAAAATACTCTTATCAAATAATCTCAGAGATCCTGACACAAATTTCCACGAAAATGTAATCAAATTTGACCAAATTTTGATGAGCTGCTATGGAAACATTACCAATCACCACTCACCAGCTTTTTACAATCGGATATCGAATCGAATCGTCAAATTTTGATTAAATTTTCATAATGCCATGGAAAACTCATCAACTTTTCACAAAACTATAAAATCTCACCAAATTTTCACGAGATTTGTCAAGATTTTAATCAAAGGAATAGTTGATAATGTAAACTTGTTATTTAGTCCTCTCTACGTGCAAATTGTATCTGATGTGCATCAAAACTATACCGAATGTGCTCCGCAAGTGTAGACGATGCCTTCCGAGTCTAAAGCCACCGTGTGAAAGCTCCCAGCAGCAATCTGTATGATTTTGCAGCTGGAGTCTGGGAACTTGATCTTGGTTGGCGTGTGCCGCGGGGACAGGTCAGAAACTCCCAATTGTCCAAATGTATTGCTTCCGCAGGCAAATACATTTCCCTTCGAGTCCAGAAATACTGTTGGAGTTCAAATATCGAATAAAATTAAGCCTCATTGCAGTTTTTAACATTTTACTTCTTAAAAGTTTCTCTTATCTTTTCCCCATTCTCAACAATACAAACATTTTATACGCAAAAAGTTACCTGTATGATGAAGTCCGCATGCAACTTGGATGATGGGATAGTTTGTCGGCATTTTAAGTGGATTCGGAGGAAAGGAGGTCATCGAGGTTTCCTTTCCTATAGTGGAAATACATATAAAACACATATTTAATTGTACATCGAGTGTCCCATTTCTCTTGAATATGTAGAAATTATTCACATTTGTTTTTAAAATGGAGAACATCCGAGTATTTACATACCCTTTTGTTTGACAGGTTTCGAGAGATTGCTTGAATACGCCTTTGGTGGTTTTCTATCGGCTTGAATCGGTTCGGGCACCAACATGCGAGCTATTCATGGGAAAAGGAACAAAAAATACAAAAGTGTGTCATGTAAGAAAAATACTTATGATACATAATGTTATTATAGAATATTCCATATTCACGTCATGGATTAAAAATAAATTTCTGCGTTTACGAATGAATATATTATGGTCGAGCTTACGGTCGTCCATATGAATGAAATCGGGGAGTTCTTCAGGGTTGAGTGCAAGATAATCCTGATCGTCAATTCCTTCACGAGCACAAGTTCGACACGATCCACATTCTGCACATCCCGCATCTCCGACTCCACATCCACACTCCCTAAGGATTAGTATAGAGAGAGAATGTGTGATAGTTATTCATTGACATTCTCATCACATATCACATCCATTCACATTTCATACGTACATGCATACAATATGTAATACCGATTATTATGCATCCATCATCTATGTATGTAACTGCCGATGAAAAAACGAGGATGATGATGGATTGTTATTGTAAAAAAAGTAGAAACAAAGACCGAGAAAGAACGAAAGAAACTTACTGTCCGGGATTTCGATCTGGTCGCAGTGCGGATATGCAAGCACTTCCATACCCCGTACACTCCCGACACATGGTGCACACCATGCACTGCTCGTGTTTCCAGCGATGAGTTCCCGACGGACACATTCCCTCCTGTTCCGCCTCCGCGACAATCCCGGGAACGATCCCACCCGTTGCCCCTCCTTCTTCCCAGTCCACCTCTTCCTCGTCCAGAATGTCATTTACTTCTGCAGTTACAATTAGGACAGTTCGTCAATTAATCACTGTCTTAATTTTTGGTTTAATTGGTTAATCGAACAAAGATTTTTGAGGTCGTCATTTTACCGTCTTTTGTGGGTTGTGTGTAACTTCGCCCGCACTGTCCCCGATTGTTGATGCCCATGGTGTAAACTTTCCCGTCCCCACTGAGAATGACGCTGTGCGCCTTCCCCATCGCAATCTGGGTGATGAAGACGCCCCGAAGGGAGATCAAGTGACCCGTGGCCGCGTCACAATGGGCCGTGTCCTTGCCGTACATGTAGGCGTCCCCTCCCCTCGTCACAAAGGCCGAAGTCCCATTATTGCAGGCAACGAAGATCACGTCGTGACCCTCCATTCGCATCACCTTCTTTGGTTTGGACGCCTTGGCCACTCTTCGCAATTTGGCTGTATATCCGGAAAATAAAGTTTTATTTTCTTCCATTTTACTTTAAAATTGACTTGGCTGCAGTTATTTATGGTTTATAGATTGTTTTACCTTGATCGCCATCTTCGCCTCTTTTTGGAGTGCCCACAAAATAAGCAGAGCCGTCCTCCGCTAGAAGAAGAGCATGTTGTCCCTCATGACCCACGGCACACTGCACGAACCGAGGACACTTACTCAAGCCCAGCTCCAACCACTTTGAGTATTTTGCAACGCCCGACTTTTGACCCAAACTCGCCCCTTTCCCACAGTACATTATCCGCCCGTGCTGAGTTCGAAGGAGGGCAAAGTCTTTTCCCGCACCGATTGCCGCTACGTCGTCGTCAACCCCAGTGACGATCTGCCGGAGATTTGTCTCCCCGTCCCACGGGCACGGCCCGGAGACCTCCACCGACTTCCTCACCAGTCTTAAATTGAACTCATTGAGAGTCTCCATCAACCCTGAGACCGGACTCATTGTCCGCACCAAAAATCCGTCCTGAAATTATCAAAAGCAGCTCACCGTTAATTTTTGTAGGTACACAATTCATAAAATACTTTCTTCAAATATAAAGAAAAAAAGTAGCACAAGCATATTATGCTTACTTCTTTTGTAGAAAGAATAATTCCAATATTTTTCCCATCGGAAAACATGGTGTAAATTTTGTCGTCGGGAACGTCCATGCTTGATGTAATTTGCAGGGTGTCTTGGTCAATTACGTGAAGTTTATGGTCGTTTATCGTGAGCATTCGACAGTACAGCTGGCCCTATTAATTAAATAAAATAAAAATTAGCTTTTACCCAAAAATTACCGTTTTTCCTTGAATATGGAAAATGTATGCAACTATATACATACAATATATTAGGTAACTCACGCTTGCCCATCCGATCCAAACATTGTCATTGGGAAACAAGTCTTCGTTGGCGGCAACATGTTGTGCCTCCACCGATCCGTAGTTCCCCGACCCGATTTTCAGCAGTCCTCGAGAACAATGGAGATAAAGATAACGACCGTCACAGGCTAGCGACTTGGAAGACCTAAAACTTGATGGTGCTGTGTATTTACAAAATTTATGAAGAAAATCAAAATGTTAGTCGTGATTTATTCAAAATTTTTGTTTTATCTTTGTTAAAATGATTAAAGAGGATTCTTACTCAAAGGGAACCAGAGGATTCGGTAGGTATAGCTTAAAGAATTTGTGGGGATGCCGTTGCTGAGCCATTGGGGCAAAACTGATCGTCCAACTAGAGTGGCCTGTGTACTCCTCTGGAGGGATTTGAGCACCTCCGGATTCTTTTTATTTTCATTCAGGGGAAAACAAAAACAAGAGATTAAATGAAAAACTTGATATGATTGATTGGGAACTTACAATTTATTTACAAAATGTATACAGTATACAGACACTCACTTTGAACTCTTGACTAGCATATTCATCACAGCACATGAATAGAGAAGCGATGGCTTCCAACATGGATTTTGTGTCGCCTCTGGCAATTGCCAAGCTAATTAGGCACGCTGTGGCCACCGAATTCAGTGGATTTGTTGTTACACTTGTATTATTTTTAGACGAGGAGGCTGTTGCTGAGATAGCCTTGGAGGATTTACTTGAGCCTGGAATGTTGGCTCCGTCATTTTTCGAAAGGTTTAACAGGATGGAAAACAATGTTTCTACAATGACAAAGATATATAAATAAACAAGAAATTAATACAAATTTTATGCGTCGAGAGTCTAGGAAATTTCCAAAATATAATTTGTGCACAAACCTATGACCGAAGCGGGTTCCTTGCGAAAGCTCTGAGGGCTCTGACTTTCCAAAATGTTTAAAAGTGACTCTAAAGACTTTACACATAGCGTCGGATGTAAGATGTGACTCCCTTCGATTAATTGAAACACAACCTCCAAGCCGCAGATCAAAGTCTACAAGAGAGATGATGGAAACGTAAAGTTATATCTTTATTGTTAGAAATAATGTTGAAATATTGTATTTTTTAATGATTCAATCACATGGTTTTAAGTTTGGTTAAATGTCGGTATCATTATACCTTTGGTAGAGGTATAGGGGAAGGCAACCGTTCTCCAGAATTATCATTCTCTCCTTCTGTGTCTTCCAATGGAACCAGCCATTTCCGACAAGCATCCGCAAAATTATACTCGAGTACAACCTAAGTATAATATATATTTTACACAATTAAATTGTTCATCGTATCAACACATCAATTAAGTTTATAAATCTAGATTAAAACCTAGTTTTGATAATTCTTTATTTATATACTCTACCTGTCTTGCACAAGCGTAGGCTGCAAAGAATGAACAATTGCCCAAGACATCAATTCTTGGAGTTGAGACTGGAAGGCTTGTGGTAATCGTATCAGCCTGTGAAATTAAAATTTCCAGAACAACATTTCATTGAACAATTTTATCTTTTCTCTCAAAATCAATATAATATATAACAAGAACACACAATTTGAGATTGTAGGATCAATCTCGACTCACCAATATTTTGCACCGCTGCTTGCTTCGAGATCTTTGGAATTTGTCCCTTCGTTGTGTTTGTCTCTTTTCATTCTTCCTCAGGTGGAATGTCCGGTACAAGGAGTGGAAGTCAGCTGCTAATTGATGGACATCAATCTCTTCGGCGTCCGAATCAACATCTCCTCTTACTCGTTCTGTTATGTCTAAAATAACAAACCAAACAAATTTACAGACTCTATAAAATATCCAAATCCAAAATCTAAAAAATAAATGCTACGATCTACTTTGAGCTACTCACCAGCATTATTGCTGAAAACAGGTGCCATTTTCAATGCCAAAGTTATTACTCATTTACTTGACTTGTGATTATCTCCTCTATATTTACTATAGGAGATAATCGGCTCTTTTTATTACTCTGGTTTTTCTATTTTATATTATGTATATATTATGTAGATCAGTATCAAGAAATTGGAGCAAAGAGTTAAATCTCAAGTCCACAGCAATTATTTCACGCTTTAACTTTTCTGTGGACAATAAATTAAAATTCACCACGGGGTTTATGGACTAGAACCACAAAAACATGGTTTATTATGTATCTGGAATTAATATTGAATTACAAGGAAAATCGGAGGATGATTAGAAATATATAAGTTAAACTGTCCCAATTAAAACAACGAGACTGGTGTTATTTAAAGCTTTGTAATAATATGTAATATATAATACACAGAAAACGAAAATGGAACGGTTAAAAAATAATGAGATATTAAAGAGAATGAGTTAGATTCTGGTCATGAGAGCTGATCTCTCGGAAATTTTTCCCTTGTATAATAATGTAGTAAAAGTAATTGACGCAGGGACTTATGCATAAACTTAATTTTCTTGACAATGTTCCGCAAAGTCCGGTTTGAATAGCACTTTTTTTTGACCAACTTTGAAGTTTCACGGCCTCCTCTGTCGTCCTGAGTCTGAAACCCCGAGAAATGTTTCCTCCTGCTGAGTTATTTGTTCGGACAGATCGATATTTTTCGTAGTATTTGCGGGAGACGGATTCGGATTTCTTTCCTAATGGTAAAATACTGTGTAGAAAGAGAAGCATAGTAATGATACACATACACATACACAAACATTTGGAAACCCGAGTTCCGAGTTCGTTTCGTTTCTTGGCGTTTTGGGTAGTACATATGTATAGGGGACACAAGAAAATGCAACCAATCAATCGTGCATGCAAATCTTTTCATTTGACAATCTCAGTCGTGAGTTTTCAATAAAATCACGGATTTGTAGAAAAGCTTCAGGCCAGTACATATTTACGTCAAGTGTCAGGTGTAAGTAAAAAATGTAAACAAATGCAAAAATTTGCTTGCTATTTGACAGCTTTTACCGCCAACAAACATGAATTTGTAAACGAAAACAGCAGAAAACTCTTGGTTGAAACGAAGTATATTTAGTCTCATCCATAATCTCAAACCTTTCGTTGCGTAAACTAACTCGAAACTAGAAATACTAACTGGTCCACTGATCTGCGAGTCTAATTTACAGAATTCCCAATTAATGCTTAAAATTCAAAATACATGATGCATCTTTACTTACCTTTACTTTAATGCGTTTTTAGAAATGGAAAATCTTGTACAATCGATGCATACATTTTATGACATTCTGTGGAGCTTATAAGCCTTATAATATCTGTATAGCCTTTTTGTTTTAAAAGTCCAAGATAAATTCTTGATATGCACCATGCACCATTAAAATTTAAAACCTTAATCAATAGTTTGGCATTTACTTGTTTCTTGATTCATTGCATGCATTTCTGTATGCTCATACGAGTCACGAGACTTTGAAGAAGAAAACGAGAGCTATCCGTTGAACCTTAGAAAAGTTTCAATAGTCATTTGGCTAATATAAATTGATATTATAAATACAGCAGCATTTGTTGTACATACACACTTTCTGTGAAAAAAGTTCACGAAATCAAAAATGAGTAAATTTTAGACTTTTTACACTAACTGGATGATGCTTTGAATGTCAAAGATTTCTCTCCCCTTTTGTTTCTTTGTGTCCAGGAGCAACAGAAGATATACTTGCAATCTACTTTTACTTATATTATGAGATAGCTATTTTTTTCTATAGGAAATGAAATAATGCACAATAGATAAATAGGTATATTATGCATTATGCATCGAATGCATTTAGGTTGACGTAGGAAAAAAATTCCATAAAGTTGTAATGTTGATCTTGGAACAGGGATGACATTGAGGCCTTGTATAATCGTTTTACCAAACATTATTATGTGATTCAGTCTTTTTAACCAGGGAAGCAAAAGACGAGATTTTCTTCTATCTTTTTTCGTAGTTTAATTTTCAGTATTCTCTATTCTATTGTACACGTAAAAGCGTGTTTTATTATTTTATAATAGTGTATTTATTCAAAGCAGAGACAGCTGATTGCCACAGCTGATTCTGGGGTTATCTCTCAATAATAATAATAATAATACATCATAGATAACTAAGAGAGGGAGAGAGAGAAGGGAAGAAGGCATCATACTATATCTAGTGTATAAAATATTATTATTATGTATCCTGTACTAAAACAACGCAGAAGAATACCCTATTTTACTCACACAGTTTAGAGTTTGTTTGATATTTTAATTCTAATTTTTTTTCGTATTCAAATAAATAGGTATATAAAGTAAACTCTTTTATAAAATATATATAAAACATTTATAATAGTTAATAATAAAAACAAATCGTCAATAGATTACTCTAAAATAAATGTCGTCATCTTTAAAACCTCAAACAATATTAGTTCTCATCTATGTATAATAAACTAAGTAATAGTGTAATATACTAGTAGTAATATATTATATTATATACGAGTTCAGTTAACTACGACGTTTAATGTGTTTAATGAAATAACAATCATCATCATATATAACTGATTTCGTATTGAGTTTATTATCCATACATAATAAGTAC
>JAQIVE010004845.1:0-13846 GCA_034698285.1 Sminthurinus bimaculatus | reverse complement strand
ACGATCAACCAAAAGTTATCGGAATTTGATCAACCAAAAATTACCGGAATTTGATCAACCAAAAATTACCGGAATTCAATCAACCAAAAATTACCGGAATACGATCAACCAAAAGTTACCGGAATTCGATCAACCATAAATTACCGAGATTCAATCTACCAAAAGTTACCGGAATTCAATCAACTATAAATTACCGGAGTTCGATCAACCAAAAATTGCAGAATTCAGCTGAAATCAACAGAATTTTTGAGGTGAATGAAATTTTGCAACAGCATTCTGGAGATTTTGGTTATGAAATGGTCCACTTTTCTGCTAGATTCTGCAAGTAATGCATAAACTATCCTGTTAAATTTTAATTATCTATTGCACTAAAACCATAATGAAGTTTAGGAGGAATAAATTTAAAAAGTACAGCATTAAAATCCTACTTAACCTGAACAAATTCGTATTTTTGTCTCCTTAAAATTAGTTTTTTGCATTCTTGTAGGTACATTGGTAAGAATTGTAAAAGGTTTAAGAAATTAAAGAATAGTTTTTTGACGTGTAAAGAATCTTTTATGTGATTCTCTACTACTGCAGTTCAGGAAACGAAATTAGGAGGCTGAAAAGTTGGCTTTTACATTAAAACAAAGAAAATTCGGTAATAATCTTCAAAGACTAGGTAGGTACTTCCGAATTTTGTTATTCATGAAAAAAAATGTATCAAAAACATTAGCCTGTTCATGCAGTTTATTTTGTTTTGTATAAAAGCTAGCCCTTAGAAAAATATCTGAGCAAATATTTGATGAGATTTCGACACGCATTTGGTCGAAAATCTCATCGACATGAAATTTTGATATAAAACTATCAAAATCTCATGATATCATTATCGGTCAATATTTTTTGTTGACATGGTAAATATTTGGTAGAATTATGATGAGATAGTGATGAGATGATGCGACGTGCACACCAAAATCTTATCAAAATTTGATCAAAGATGATGCGAATTTCGAACCATATGCACATCAAACCAATCTCATCAAATCTCATCAACTATTGATCAAAGTTGATCGGATATTTTTTAAAGGGAGATCACATTTTAATTTACTTCGCGCTTCCTGGTTCAACATTTTCGTTAATTGCGCGAGTATGAAATAAACTAGTCAAATTTAAATTAATTAATGATGGTGGTCTTATCTTTTTTTAAATTCCAAGTTAATTAAACTTTGTATGATTCACATATATGCGTTTTTGCATCGACGATTTGAAATTTTGTAGTTGAAGCTGGTAGACAGGAAAAAAACCACCATCAGTTAGTTCCGAGATGTGGGCGTGAAACATCTCAGCATATTAAAGACTTTTTTGAATTACTCGTGCATCGTGTCTGTATAATATTTCAAAGCTATGTATTAAAACTTACGATTAGTAACATTATAGCTATGAAAATCGGGCACGGGGAGGCGCAGCAATAATCTTCAGTGTGCAAAACTGATGGAGAGATTTGCAATTTGTCTTCACTGCAACCATCCTGCAGTCATCGAAAGATAGCATTTTGTACTCGATGGACACTCGTTTTCTGCAATCCGTATTTTTTCTAAGGGCTTTCTTATCAGTTCAGTTTCTTTTCTGGCCAAACCATGAGATCAAATTCGACCAACCTCGCAGACGTAGATAAGCGGCGAATACAAGCTATTGAAATTTCAGTCCTGTTGCTCCAACGAGATACTGGTGCTTCTTTAATATTTAATGCATTCATTTTTTAGGATTTCCATCAATTAGATTTGAGTTCATGTATCCAGTACTGAAGGGACCCTACGCTCAATTCCCAAAAGCCACGGTGAAATTCGTCAATTGGCAACTGCCAAGTGTGATAATGAAGAATTGATCATTGGTCATGTCATTTTGTCCAAGAGCTTTGGTCCTCTGAAGCCGTGACTTTGATACTCATTTTATTTTGGATTCTTTTTTTCCTCCATTTTTATAAGAAATAAATAAAGCATCCATAGTTTACAGAGTAGCTACCAAAGTGTCGATTTTGTCTCCGTATAAACAAGATTGAAAAGCTTCCATAACGCTGACTGGAAAAAATCATTTGTTCTCCTTGACTTTTGACATGCCTAAACAAAAACCGAATCAAATCATTTTATGTACAATCTGCATATTTCATGCATGTTTCAACTTTTAGCAATTTACGCTGTTCATGAAGCTCATGTCACCCATGTGCAATACACACATAAAATAGAGATGTCTGCAAGAGGTGTAAAAACAAGCTAAAAGTTAAGCACTCGCATGTTTTGTTATTCATTTTGATCACCAATCTTATAGCTCTGGTAAATGGCATAAAGTGACACTTAATGTCTTTTTTTATTCTCGTGGATTGTCTTCATCTTCAATTTGACAACATTCCTGCCTCTTTTCTCCACAAACGACAGACATTTATTTATTTATCTCGTCCATATATTTAACTGCAAACATAAATACACATAGTTGTTTCCGGACTTTCATTATGTATGAAGCTTCGTGGTCGTACTTGAGTTTGTGCCTGGCTTTTGGATGAAACCACCAGCGTACGTATTTGTCTGCGCCTTATAGTTATTTCCAAGTTAGAATAGGTAATATATCCAGTTGCTTACTCTTGTAAATTCGTTTACAGGCTATGTACGTATAATTCTGTGTGTACAAGTGCAAGTCACAGTCTCACAGTGCATAAAATATGGGCGCTGGTTCATAAATATTGCTGAGCCATCACTATTACACTTAATGTAGGTTTTGACCGCCATTAAAAGTTAAAGGAATCTTGTGCACGAAGGATAATATGCGGATGTGCTCATAATATGTATAATGAGAGTGTGTGGTTAAAATATAGATACGATGGGATAGTATATAAACTTAGTACTGCTGCATCTCTCGCATAAATCTGAATGTGCAAAGAGTGCAACAAGTTTTCCATTTCTTTCAGTATGTATGTATCCATGGATGTACAATGTACATGGAGAATATAATGAAGGCAAGTATAGATACGTATACGTATGAAAAACTCGGCGTTGATCCAATCTTTGGATATGCATACATACGAAGTGCATATTTTATAATGTGTGTACTGTAACATTGGTTTACATAATCTCCTGTTCAGAAAAGGAACGAAGAACATTATATTTGTGATAAAAGTGTCGAACACATACGAGCATCGTGGTACCATTCGTTCAACTTGACTTGACGGTGTAGATGAAGGCACGGCGTATGTATGCAGCCAGCGTCACGACTCAACGGAGGAATAATTTGATATGATACATAATCAGGGGTAGTAAACATGAAAAATTGACATATCAGATCACTCATATAAAACAAACTCGTGCATGCATTCATTTTTTAATCTGCATACTATGTATATGTAAGGTACATGCAGAATGCAGATATGCGTATATACATACATGGCACATAACATTATTACTTTAGTTACATACGAGAGTAATGATGCATAATATAACGATGTATAAGGTTGTTATTGGAAAATGCAAGTGCATTTATTTTCCTATCCTATTTATGATGCTATCCAGCTTTGACACGTAATTTTTCATAAAGTATTATATTACTCCTTTATTATGTAATATATCATACCCATTTTTTTACGTTGAAGAACATTACTAGGTTTACTGTAAGCTGTAAAAGTATACAGTCTGACGTGATATTTAACTATCAAAAAATTGGGCAAACTGTTTACTTTTATTGAAGAAGATGTGTAAAAACTCGTACGAAATGTGAATTTAAAATGGCAGTGAACCACAGCCATCTTTTTTCCTAATTAAGATCAGCAAATATCGTAATAATGTAATAAATAACAGAAAATTATTGTTTTTGACGCTCTTTACTTTCAATTTCAATTTAAATTGAAAGCTCATGACTCATGACCATTTGATCTTCTTTTTCTTGTCTATCAAAAACAAAAGCTTCAAGTTAATAGCCCATCTTTATCTGCATCATCTTCAATTTACTATTCCTCTTTATATTCAACTACAACCTCATTCATTCATTCATTCATTCTTTGCCTGAAATTCATATGCAAATTTTACAATTTTCGAAGTACACCGTGCCATACGTAGTTAATTTGGTATATATTCAATGCCCCTCATTTAAACCTGTCCGTGTAGTCAATATAGTCAATGCCGAGTCAAATTTCCAATCGGCACCAAAAAAATTAGTTTATGAAATGGACCAATGATAAATGTGTGAGCAATTTCATTATGCGTACACTCGAAGCACACACACACGCACATATACAAACTACTAAACAGAGAGTGAGATGAAAAAAAACACGCATAATTTCATTACATTTTCATTTCACTCTGACAGCAAACTCCCATTCACTTTTGTACCTTTTTGCCTCTGCTCTGCTCCTTCGGTTTTAGGATTCTGCTGCTCTCATGCAAATTGCAAGTGTATTAATTTACTGCATAAGTAATTTTCGCTTTTGCAGGCCCAGCACTGCTCATTACTAAAAATTACGAGCAAGCGGAATGAGAGACGACTAAATGTGAATTAGATTCTTTCACATATTATGTATTCATATTTTTTGCCACAGAACGATATGCAACTTTGATCATTATTTCCATTCCCTTGTAATAAACATAAAAATAGATGCAACGAGATTGATTATAAATTATAAAAAATAAGTGTAAATTGTCAACTCATTATTATTCAAAATATTGAGGCCGTTCGAATCTCACACAGTCATCTCCAAGTTTATACATAGCAGTGCAGCAGTAATTTCACACCTCAGCAACATTTTTAAAAGCTGAAAACGTGATGACAAATGTAGTTTACATGTAGTTTTATTTGTAGTTTACAAAGCAATTCGCCTCATCAACAAAATATTCAACATTTAAGCTACGTTCCATTTTTGAATTCGTCGTTGTTATGATTAAAGAGACTGTAATTAAGTCTTGGTTTTAATTTTAATTTATCATCCTTTAATTTTTAATTTGTACCAGAGAGGAGTCTAGTTGAGTCCGACGGCACTAAAAATCTTGCATGTGTTGTAATTTAATTGTGTGCCTTTGTCAAATTATCTCTAGCGTGATATTATATGTTCAAAGGGCATATATATACATAAGTAACGTGGCCAGCAGTAGCCAAGTGAATGAGAAGTACATGAATGTACATTGTACGTACTACATACATAGAAACACAATAGAACTGCGGCATTAGGAAAAATATGCAATAATAGCAGGACACCGCTCCCAAAATTACGCTGCAAAAACTCCATCAGAATCTTGTTGTGTTTACAACATTATGCAGAATGAATACGCATGCAAAAAGGAGGGAGAAAACTGGAATAAGGGAAGTGAAGAGAAATATTTGTAGATACACAGATACATAGTATTTCTATGTAAAATCCAGCTCGAACTGGAGAACTTGGATGTGTTGTGTGTACAGTGTACAGCAGTGTAGCGTTGTTGGGAAACCACGAGGACGGAGTTTAAGATTTATGTATAGACTTGATAAACGGCTGTGGCCGTGCAATAGCTGTGTGTGTCTGCGTATGGCTATACAGCTATGCGAGCACACAAAAACTCGCTCGTTTTCAGACTCGCCTTTAAATCCTTTTACTGGTCTTTTACTTTTAATCAAAGCCTTTTCCTTCGTGCAATTTTTACGATGTTGGAGGTCTATAAAAAATTTAATTTCATACTCTTTCCCCTTCTCTACATATAGTGTTATAAGTATGAGGCCAAAGTTGTAGTTAAAAGCACCGCTTTTTCTCTCCTCCATCAGCCAGATTGTATAGTTAGTCGTACAGTCCGGCAGCTTTTAAAACTGCAAATAGGGGAAAGCAAAGACGGGAAGAGAGGAGAGAAAAGTTAGCATACGAGAATTTTTTTAGTATGCTTACTTATGCTCGTGTTCGTAGATATGTTTTTCAGCTTGGCCCGACTTGACTTTTGAATGTGGCATCTAAAGGCTTGAGCTTTGAGCTTTGACAGCATATAGCTGGTAGTTGAAACTCCGTTACCGTTATGTGCTAGATTTTTCCCTCTACTATGTATCTTCACTTTAAGAGTCATGTGAAAAGTGGAAGAATCAGCGCGTGTTAGCCTTCATTTTGATGAGAGGAAAGTGGAGAAAAACATGTTCGTTTTTGCAAAAAATAAAGCACAGAGTAACTGCTACAAGTTACAGAAATACACATACACAATACACATACATACATTATACAAGCTTCCTCCTCACTTGACTCCTGTCTAGACTGTCTTCGTCTAGACTTTCTCCTGCTTTTCATTTTTCTGTGCTTTTCTGTGCAGGAGAATCCTAATAACAAGAACAAGAACGAGAAGAATGTCAAGCTTCATGAAAAATTCACACATTATCTCCTATTTTCCGCCTGTCTCCCTGCATTACGCCACAACAACTTCCCTGTTTACTTTGGATCATCTACAGTCTACAGCAATAGTTTAATGTGTGTAGTGTTTACGTGTACATATTATATCCTGGTATTCATTAGTCGACGAGGACGCGCGTCTTGTGACAGGGAGAAGTTGTTTTTGTTTCCGACGCTGAAAACAGTGAATAGAATTTTAGGATATAGAGTCAACTCATCCACGCGACTCTGTTTATTGTTTATGTCTCCTTATATTGTTTATGCTTTCTCTGTTCCCTTTATCCTACAAAATATGACGTGTCACTCTGGGTAATTTTTGCATGCATCTACTATATGTGTATTCTGTATATATCTTTTGCTGTCTCATGAATATTAATGTTCTGATGAAAGTTTTGCTGTGTGTACATAATAAGGTATGTATGTACGTACGTAGAATGTAGAATGTGTGAAATCTAAAATTTTCTCTATGTACAACATATTCCTGAGAAAGCTGCGCACTTTCTTCAAAGCTCATAATAATCTCCTGTGGAGCCAGAGCCAGAATACACGGCGAGATTAAAGAGGATGGTGATGATTATGATGATGGGTGAATCAGCGGGATAGGATGTGGTATCATACAAGTACATACATACATAGAAAAGGAAAGTCAGGCAGGTGTTTTGTATTTATGATTATGATACATATGCGTCAGCTTTCTCACATCACAATTACTATTATTATCCCTGTGTCATGCGGCGGGAGTTTGGGATACAATTATATTTCAACTTATACAGTATCGTATATGTATCTATGTATACAATATACACATTACATGAAAGTCTATACACACACAAATAGATATAAAGAATCACGTTTTACTTCATTTCTCGACTTTCGCCTTCTTTTCCCTCCCTCGGAAGAAAACTGAGGAGAAACGAAACAAGAAATGAAAGGGAAGTGAAAGTTGGAGAAATGTCACGTCGCTGCATAGTGACTGGAAACTGTGCATGGCTGGAAAAGCAGAGTAACTTGATATTGTTGAGACAAAAATTCCTCCCCCATGTTTCTCCTTCACCATTTACTTTTATGTTACTCCCGAGTTGCAGTTAAATATGTACAATGTATGTACGTATGTATTGTATGGTATGGAATAATATGCAGTAGGTCCATATCAGATTGCACGATTACATAAAAAGGCAGAAAAGACAGAGACAGAGACTTGTCGTAATCATGAAAAGCACAGGCAAAAGTCACATTTCTGGTTTCACGTTTGTACGCAGTGCCTATCCCAGCATGATCACCGGCTAAATTTGACGACTTTGTCGTCCTCGTGTGCACTTTCTTCCTTATTTTGCTATTTTGCTAATATTTACACGCGAAATATGTATACATGTGGAGTTTCTCATTATTAGAAAAGGGAAACATTTTTTTAAATTCACTCTTCCGGAATTTTTCGTTTTGGGTTAAAAGAGATAAGCAGCTTGCTATTTCTAACCATGTGTAATGTGTATCGTATATATGCACAATGTACATACAATGTAAAGTTTTGTTTAATGCTTGTTTTTCTGCAATGTTTTGTAAGAGTTTGTAAGCAATTTTTCGCATTCTTGCTTGGATACGTTTTTTTGTTGACAACAAGAGACTTTTCCAAAGCTTTCGTAGCATTTCATCTTTGTATTTTCCCCTGCTTGCGTTATGAGAAATGAAGTGATGTAAGGAAAGCAAATTCTGTTGAAAAGATTGTGAAACAAAGGGGGATGAAGAAACAATTGTAGACTATGTTACGCATGATATGCAGCAGTCATAATCCATAGAATTTGAAAGCTTACGCAGGGTTACAGCAGGAAATATCCATGATATATCTACGTATACTATGAAAGTTGATCATGTACAAAAAAGCAAAAAGTATGTCCATAGGCAAACTTTCCTTGGGAAAGGAAAAAAGAAAGGGGGAGCTGTCAAAGTTTATCTGACGAGAAAAATTTATTTAGAAGATTTTCTTTTTCAGTGACAGAGCCAAATGCTTTATGCTTCATACGAGCCTGTCACACTGAGCACTAATAATACGGATAATATGTGTTACAGTTTTCGATGGAATTAGAAATTTCGACTGTAGAATTTTTTGGCGGCAGGCAAAATGCGTAAAATATGACGAATGCCTGTGAGTCAGGAGGTTCTTGTTAATGCTGTCACGGACAAAAATTCTTCTTGCTATGAATAGCAACTGTAGGTAACGCTACAAACTACTTATTTGGTATAGATTTGAGGACTTCTGGAACTGACAGTTATGTATTTCCATTTATCCTTTTCATCAACGAAAGTTCGACAATCGACAACTCCCATTAGATACATAATACGATACACTACAATGAGCAATGAACATGTATCGATAACTCTTGTTCCGCGACTTCAATAATCGCACAGCAGGTTAGAGAAGCAGGCGGATACGATGGAAACAAATAATATGGTTTGGAAATTGAAAGATGATAAAAATTCTAAACATTCTAAATGCACAAAATACCCAAAATATTGGGTTCAAAAAGCTTCAAACTGTAAATACTTGAAAAACAGATGCATGCATTGATATACCAAAGTATTTGTGTTTTGGGTTCTTGGTTATAGTTCTTTGTGATCCTATTTTTTGAAGGGTTTCAAGGAAAGCTTGTGAATTCAAAACATTTTCACAAAAAATACGATATGACATGAAATAAAATTATGTTGGAAACATTGTGAAAGGACTTTAGTAAATTAGTTTCATATACAATAGGTTTTTTCATGCATCGCGTAGCCAACTTTATAAAGTATTATGAGATGCTTTCTCTCACAGATAAAAGTAACTGTTTAGAAGTCCGTACATTACATGCATACATATATGTACATATTTGCACACACGCAGTTTTATCTTTTGTAAAAAATGCGACAAATGAGCCAAAAAAATGAGCAAAAACATGTATGTATATTGTAAAAAAAATTATGTACGGGGCAAACTGTGTGCGTACGTGCACGCATAATTCCGAAAAACTTTGCTGTACTCTACTCTTATAAATGTATAATATACTACATACATATGCATGCGCAACGAACTCTAACATTTTTCCTGCTGACTCTGTTGACATGCGAAACTTATTTGTTTCATCGTCTAATATTTTACGGCTTCATCTGATTGTGTCAAACTGTACAAAATATACATGAGCCTATCAAGAGTCTAGAGTATTATACTTATATTAAAGAAAGAGCTGTATGAACGAGCCAACAAGACAGAAGGATATCAGATAAGAGCCATTTGTTTTTTGTGGATATGCAACATACACTCTCTTGTCGTAACTAGCATAAGCATATTTTCCGCAAACATGCTCTCCAATCTCAAATTTTCTCAAGAGATAAGAAGGAAAAGAGAAAGCTCAAGTTATGTATACGAACAATGTACGACTTTTGTTCTGCTTCTTTCTCATCGTCTTCAACGCATTTTTTACTGCTTTCTTGTCTATCCTTGTGTGTATGCTTGGAGAATATTCCATAACTTTTCTGTTACTAAACACAACACGCACAATTCACTTTCACTCATCTTTTCAGAGTACACCATACAGTTACATCAAATACATACATACATTCAAGCTAGCTTTCCGCATTATTAAAATCAACCGTTTTTGAGATTCGTCAGCCACCAAGGAGAAATTACAAATATTTGAATCAGGTCCTTTAAGCTTCTCTTAAGTGCTTTTCCACTTTTTAAAATATGATATTTTTATTGTGAAATTTTAGGAAGCACTTGAAGCGTTTTTGTTTAGAAAGCTCATTCATATCCTATTCAAGCGTAAACTTATATTTCGCAGCTCGCAGGCCTATTTTAAGATGGTGATGTACAAAAATTTTCCAAGTGTTTATCTTTTGTTTTGCTTTTACAGCATAAGCATTCGTGTTTTATTACTTTTTGTTGAATTTTTTCCTTCTACTTCATTTTTATTCGGATTCTACCCGTTTTTATTGTTACCTACACATTTTGCTCCCTTTAGCTGTATTTCAAGTTTTCTCCGCTGACACGAGACTCAAAGGCAAAGACAGAGACAAAGTCTGCAATGAAAACTGAGTGAAAGTGGGAGAAAATAAAAACGACGATAAAAAATAAAGCTTGAAGGGTTTTTAATGTACATATAATACTGACGACTGTACATCCATACATACATTACGTAACTATAAAACGTGTAATATTAATGGGGAATGGTACACTACACTGTACATAATATTTTGGGGTTACCATGGAGTTCAATCATATACACACATGTAGAAAGAAGTAAAAAAATAACGACCTTTTTTCGACTAAGCAAAAATCCTTTTATTCCCCTCTGTTTTTTACATCTTTACTGCTTATTTTAATTGAGAGTGTCCCGCGAATGTATGTAAACATTAAAAAACTACAGATAGATCCATTTTCGCATAACCCTTTTTATTGAATTGACTTGAGTAGAAAAAGCGGTATGAAAGGAGGGGGAAAGCAAATCTACAAGACAAACTGAGGAGTCGTCTTCGTAGCTTCTAAAATCGACTGAAGAACGGATATAAGGAATGTAGAATTTTCAGGGAAAAAAACGAAGCAAACCGATTTGAAGAGAATCGTCCATTAAATTGTTACTATTATCACCATCATTAAGTATGATGATAAACGTGAAAATACAGAATAACTGTACTTCTCACCTATTACAATATATTAGAAACTGGAAACCCAAGGTTTATTTTAGACATCTATGTGTAATACGAGTGTGAATGAATGAATGAATGAGTCAAGTCGTGCATGAAGATCAACTTTTGGGGATCGAGTGTAAAAGTCAAAGAGGAAGCAAAGAGGAGAGGAACAAGAGAAAAGACGAAAAAGTGTGAGTGTAATTTCCTGTATAGTTCTTCCGCTCAACCCGTATTCATGATAGTTTGACGGGCTTCCCCCGAGCCTTTAGAAAAATCTAACTGTACACTCTCTCTTCCCTCTCTCTCTCTCCACTGCTACAGTTCTACGAGATAAGTCATTAAAAGGAATTACTCTCACAGACCTGAGGAGGAGGAAGAAGAAACACAAGACTAAGGACAAGAACTTCAATTGTAATGTAATGGCACTGGGAATGGTTCTTTTCTCCCTCCTTTTATTTCCCTTTTCATTCTCTCATAAATTTCTTTCTCTCTTTAACTTCAACTTCAACTTTCGACCGTTTCTCCAGCTCCTCCAGCATCTTTGCTGGATACTTTTATCCTCCCATCAATCTTGAAACCAAGGGAAAATAGTATTTCTCGTTTAGTTTTTTTTCTCACTCTAAAACTTGGTCCAACACTTGACTTGATTCTTTCAACTTTCTCTGATATTGATATTGACGACACACTCAGCTCTTCTTCTGGGTCATAATCACGGTTGAAATTGTGACTACAATTTTACTGCCCATTTTATTATAGCAATCATTTTCTTTTACTCCACATTTTACTTATCACAATCCAAGAGTCCGAGCTTGAACATTAAAGCTCAGTCGAGGTCTTTACTACGGAAAATAAAGTGCGAGAAGTACATGAAAATTCAAAATTAATCTAATGGCGTATGTATTGAATACTATTCCACTCTAAAAATTTAATGCACTTATAGCTAAGATTCATTTTAATATACATACGTGGTTTTCGGCTGTCCGGAATGGGAGCGTGATTATTAAAATTGTACAAGTGTCTTTAATCTCACTTAATCAATTTTTATGTGATCAATCAACAGTCAAAAATTTTTTAAATAATTGAATTTATTTACGGTCTATGTACATGTGCGCTTGTTAATTGCCAACAGTAGAACGCCAAAAGCGGAAATTATTCGTCAAAACTACTCATACATTTGTGTCTGGCTGTTTGCCTTTTGATTTTGAAATCGATACGGTAGTAAATACAGATATCCGTAAGTGGTATGATAATATGATAACGTGCACTACTACGTAGTAGCTTTGGATTTTCTAGTCAGGGATCATCACAAAATGGAAATTAACTCCATTTATTATGGTTCACCGTTCTATTCTATTTCATATGTATGTATGTATGTGTCTGAAAGGTGTTTGTATACCTAATGATTATAAGCTGAAATGTGAAAGTGCTAGGAATCGAAAACTTGTACAACAATAAAATTACCCGCAAGTTGCACTCGAAAGCAGGAAGGGAGACAAGAGCAGGTGTAATTAAAGCATTCACACGGACAACTAATACAAACAAAACATCATCAAATCCAGTTGAAAACTGTTGGTGTCTTTGAAGCATCTGCCTCGAAATCGGAAAACATCCACATGCAGGAAAATTACCGCAGTCCTTCTACTCTAAATCACAGAGGTTAGAATTCTGCAGAACTGTATACTGAACACTGAGCCGATTTCGGATTCTAAATCTTGTCTCACCCTAAACAGAAGTTTTCCTAGTGCATACTTTGCATACAAATAAGGGCTGATAGTAGGGAATGAAAAATTATGCAAAACTAATCTTATCATTTAGAATTTGCCATTTAGCACAGGCTTTACCCTGTACACTTTGATGTTTCGAAAACTTTTGACCAAACTGCACTAATTACTTCATATCCTAATCGAACTTCAAGTACTAAATATTTCAGCGAATTGATAGTTAGGCTGAAAACTACACGTGAATGCGTTTTGCATTTTCCATGTAAAATTTGTCTAGCATAAGGCGTGTTGATTTATGCCACGTTGACACCCTCCACAGAGAAAAATTTTCTGTGCCTGGTTGTTGAGCTTATGAGGACAGCCTTCTGAGCTTTCATTTTTAAATGAAAGCACAACCATTTTACTTTTACGTATTGGGCCCTGTTTTCCCCGAAGTTATCTTGTGGATATTTATGTACAATTTTACATGCAGAATGATGTGATAAAGTGAAGACATAACTAAGCACTCGTTTTCGTGTTTGCCATATTTTAGATTTTAGCAGTAAATAAAATTGTGGTGTTGATGAATGAGGGATGCTAAACGAGAAAATTTAAGCTGGGGCAATAGATCATGACTTGCAGTCACCCACAAATATCTATACTGTAAAATATTTTATATAAGTACGTCTTACATGTGTGGGGATGTTTATGAACGTTTTCTCACTGCCGGTGAACAATGAACAAGCATAAACGATATAATGTGGCCTTGCTGTGGTTTCGGGCTTTGAGCTGTCGACATTCATGATCCAAACCTGTTCATTTCCGTACACGCATGAAATACCAACTAATATGTCTATACGTGTATGTTCAATGTTCACGCATAAAATATTAAGCGTACATTTATGAAAATATAGTGCAAAGGACTAACTAACGTACTTATCTCTTGGTTTCTTGGTGTATAGGCTCGAGATTAGAGTGCGGCGAAAGTTTGAGTGAAAGTGTGAGTGCGTATGTGTGTATGCATGTTGTGTGGGTTTTGCATAGATACGTGCACATTTGAGACATGTGGCAGTATGAAAGTTTGCACTTTAAATCCCACAGACAGTTTATGAATGTATACTTGCTAGTGCAT
>JAQIVE010004844.1:0-13848 GCA_034698285.1 Sminthurinus bimaculatus | reverse complement strand
GTATATTATTGGAAAAATTTGCAAATAAAAGATGGTATACTTAGATTTTGGCTACAATGACTGGCCTACTTATATTGCGCCATTAATACCCTTGCCTGGAGCTTTCCTACTTGCTACTTATACAATGTCATTCAAATGCTAATGAAGAAAAAAATAGTACTTACAAAGCCAAACAATCAGCCAGAGAAGCAATGTTTGCGTCATCCAAGTTTGTTGTAGGCTCATCCAAGGAAATGACGCCGCATTTGACACTAAAGGCTTCAGCTAAGGCAATTCTGATGATTATAGATGCCAAAACTTTTTGACCTGCACTACAACGTCCTCGCATATCCAAATCGACTCCCAGCCGGGTCATCACAACTCTATGTATAAAGGCAAATCAAAACAAATACAAGCGTGACAGTTTCCAAACTTTTTTTTATTATCATTGACAGGCCTTATTTTTGCTAATATGAAAGTTACAAAATAAGTTTCGTTTGCAACAAAATAATTTTTGATTTTTTGGTGTGGCATTTACAAAAAATGGATAAAATGTCTTATAAAAAGAGATACTTACCTATAATTGTAGGATTTACGACTTGCTTTTAAATCAATGGTCTTTTCATTTCCTTTCATAGGATCGGCATCTTCCGTTCTTATCTGGATTAATTCGATATCATTTCCCTTGTAGATTTGCCTCCAGTACTTCTTCAAAGCTCTATTTATACTTTCCATTCTTTTTGAATGGAAAGTCATTATGGCATGGTCCAAAGCTTTTTTAAAACGACGAACATCAGTCTGAGCTCGTGTATAGACAGTCCTTTTAATAAGTCGATCTCGATAGTCATCCTCAGCATGTGCATAAGTTTCAGTGACTTCTTTTTGAATAGCGGCAAAATTTCGCTTGACTTCCGTAGTACGTCCTTTAGATTCATTTAACTTGGCTTCAATTCTCTGATATCTTCCCTGTAGCTCGCGTTTTTGATTTCCGACTCCACCACTTTTCTTAGCATCTTCCAAATGTTTCTCTAGAATTCCGACAAAAACAATACACCAACTTAGATACACGATACCTCAAAATAGAATTTATAATTTATGGTTGCTGCTGGTAGCTCGCGACCAATATTTAAGTTTTTTTGATGAAACCGTGCAGCAAAAAAATTACACAAAACGTTTGTGCCAACAATTAATATTTTATATATAATATATAATAACTAATTATGCATGACTATTACGTTTAGTGGCGAGTTCTATACGTAGGCGTGCCAGTTCTTCCCTTTTCAGCTTCAATTTTAAATTATCATCCAGCTCTCTGCATTTTAGCTAAAAACAAAAGAACAAGTTCAGGTCAAATTATTAAATGTTTTTGCAGGATATAAGCATGTCATGTTCTACCAAATCTTTCGAGCTACCATAGTTAGTGGCACAACAAGAACAGATTAATTTTTTTGCACATACATACAGTTACAAATGTATTAATGAATTATTTATGGAAACTGATTGAATTAAACTAAGAAAGAGAATTTACATTACCTCCTGAGCATTTATTTCTTCTTTGATAGTTTCCACCCTTTTTCTCAAATTGATTAAACTAGTAGAACCCATCTCAATTTTATTTTTACACTCGGTGATTTTCTTTTGCTTGTCAACAAAAGCAGCTTTTGTGACCAAAAATGCTTCGTTCTGCTTCTTAATTTCATTAAGTTTACTCGATTGTTTTTCAAATGCTCCCTTCCCATCTCTGATAGTTTGCAGTTGGATATCTAGTTCCTCCAAACGTTTTCTTTTGTTATCTTCTGCTCCAGCTATTTCCGTTTTGATAGATGGAATTTGTCCATTCAATGTCACAATTGCTTCTGACAACGATTTATTACTCTCATCCAATTCTCGTTTTTGAGTTTCAAGAGCGTCTCGATTTTGCAGTTCCGTTGTTATTTTGAGCTTTTCAGCTTGTAGACTATTCTTTTCAGCTTGTAAACCGGCCAACTCATCTTGTTTTCGTGATCGCATTGCATCTTTTTGCTCTTTTTCACGGCGTTTATTACTGATTGACGTTTGAAGACTTTCAAGCTCTACTTGGACATCTTGTAAGGAAGTAGTACACGCTGCAAAAAAAATTGAATGAGATATCATATGTAATAAAAAAGCTAGACCACACTATAATTCACCAAGCACTTTTACAAGTCCAGTTAAAATTTATTCAAAATGATTGAGTTTCAGATAGATAGATAGACGACTTTATTAACATGTTAAGAAAACAGTTGCATACAAAGTATACTCAGAAAAAGATCTGTTTTTGGCCTGCCTGCCTTCAATTTTGCCTTACCCCTTGCTTCTGAAGTGCGTTCCGCTTCGATTTTCTGTATGCTGTCTTCGAATTTTGTCACTTCTCTCTGGTTTTGCTCCAAAAGAGTAACATCTGGAATGAGTTCTGTAGCAATGGAAAGTTCATTTTTCAGTAGTCCAAGAGTTTCATTGATTTCCTCTATGTCCTCTTTATTAGCTTCAATCTTTTCCTCTAATTGGCTTTTCCTCTTTTTTAGCTCTGGAATAACTTCTTTTTCTAGTTTCACCTTATCTTCCCAATTGGGTTTTAATTCAGCGAAAGAATCTAGTTTTGATTTCATCTTCTCAATCTTTGCCTCTTCCTCAGGTCCCGATGTGGCTACTTTTTCCACTGAATCTATCAGCTGTTTTAATTAATAATAAATTTTTTTTAAAAAAACTCTATTAGTATGACGTCTTGTTGTGCTTATCGATTTGTCTCTCAAGCGACAATATTCGACATCAAGAATGAGAATGTAATTCGGATAAATGTATAAAAAAAGACAACGCTCCTCGCATTATTATGAGAATTCGAGTCTGAAGTATCACAACATATAACACATAAGATGAGAGATAGCTATTTCATAAAATGAAAACTGTCTTTTCTTGCAATCTCGAAAACCGCATGAAACGTATCTTTCAGAAAGGCAAGTCTAGCTCCTCCTCAGTCTTCTTATATATATTATTCATAATTAAAAAAATATTCACAAATAAAATATTTACTTTATGTACACGTGTAGTAGATGGAGAAAATTCAATCAACTTACTTCTTGTTGCAATGTTACAGCATCTTTTCGATCAGCAAAGTCACGTTTACATAAAGGGCAGCAAGATCTACAGGTCACACGATAAATTTTGCATTAAGTATACTGCATGTATAGTAGTCGGTAGCTAATTTGAGTAGACATTTTTGAGTCTTCTTTTACACGGACCACATTTTTTGACAAATCAGTTTAGTACTACTTAAGATCAATTAGTAGCAATTGACTAAAAAGTATTGCCAATTTTGCTAGTTTTATGTTGAATTCCCAACTCTCAGTGTCTAATATTTATGTTTTAAGTAATAGCATTACCAGCTGGTTAAAAAAAGATATGACGAACGAGAGGCACAACATTTTTCAGTCTTTTAAATTATTTTGTTTGCGTTAAGAAATAGCATAAAAGCTCTTTAAAAAATATGCTAAACAATTACAGAGAGTAATTGTAGTTTTTAGAATCAGTACTCTGTACTAAGCTGATTCTAAAAACATGGCGGTCAGTACGGCAGACTTAATATCAGTGTATCGTATTTTTCATACATCAGTTTATCGTCTATGTGTTTTCATGCAACCACCATATTTTAATACAAAAAACTAATATTATTACGAGATAAAAAATAAAGGCATAAAAATAGTTATTACTTCTTTTTTAGTTTGTTAATATATTTGCCGTAAATGAGTTTAACAGCTACTTGAACATGTTGTTCTTTTTTGGCTTCCTCCAATTCATTCTGAAGTGCTTCGAATTTTTCATGGAAATCACCATCATCTAAAACTTCAGATACTTGAAGTTTCCACTCTATGAACAACAAGAAAACGACGAAAGATTATTTTATGTATTCACTGCACTGTTAACACATTTATAACGAAAAATATATGCATGGAAATAAACAGTGGTTACGTAGACATGAAACATAAGGTCGTTCTTTACACAAAAAACAGTAAAATTAGTTTGTCACATTAACAAAAAAAATGTTTTAAAAGTTTGATTTTCGACATACCTTCTAGTTCCCTTTCCTTCTTTTCAAGTTCTCGTTTGACTTGCCGGTAATCCGCTTCATTGTGAGACTTGTCTCCTTCTTTCGTTCGCAATTCAATTTCTTTAGCTTTGATTTCTTTTTTCTGTAAAAGGTTTTAAAAACAATTCATTTTTTATGTCTTGGTATTATAATTACAATGTGACAAATTATATCATATTTACTTACTGATATACATAGAGGTTATGTATACATTTACGATTAAATTTCAAAAAAGTAACACAATAATTCATTTTATTATTTCTTACTAAATCCTCTGTCTTCTTTTTCAAATCGCCTTTTAAATTTCCTGTGGGAATGTTTCCATTAAAAATAGTCTGGAGCCTATCCTCCATCTTACGAGTTCTATAAGGATTTAGAACGAAAATTTAGTTACTTATATTGTTATAAATAAACAATAATAAACAGTTTTAACATTAATAATTTATAAATACATGAAAAATGAAAAACCTTTTTTTAAAACATTTCAAAAACTAAAACAGCAAATGGCACAAAGCTGTAAGCCAATAACATCATTGCTGTGTCTATATTATGACTGTCTTAAACTACTGCCTTTGTGTTATTACCCTTTTATACTTTATATTATATTCAATAATAAATATTATTGCTTTATTGCTTACATTTCATTACAATCATTTTGCTTTTGAAGCTTTTGTCGATTGAAAATGGAAATTCTGTCCGTTTTTTGCTTGTCTTGTAGCAGCATATCAACTTGCTTCGAAAGCTTCTCGACTGTCTTTTCATGTGTTGAGATTTCTTTTGTAATTGCTTCAATTTCTTGCTTGTATTTTACGATGACACCTGACTTTTCTATTTGGTCAATTTTTTCAGACACACTAGCTTCCTCGTCAGCCAGCATTGGTAGGGTATCATTTGCTGTGGCCACCGCATTCAATCTCTTCTTTAGAGTAATCATGGCTTTCTGGTTTTGACTAATTTGTTCTTGTTTCATTCGAATTTCAGTGTCAATTGACGTCCGTTTTGACCTGAAAAAAATAAAATAAAGTCATGCAAACTTGGTTTTAAAAAAAGAAGCAGCAGAAAGATTTCAGTTCAGTAACTCAACATGTAGTGAAAAATTGATTTCATAATATGTATCTACAACAAAAAAAAACTTTTTTATGCCATACCTCAATTCATTAATGGCAGCCTGAAGTTGCTTTTCTCGTTCGTTCTTCACCGCTTTTGTTTTTTCTAATTCCATTTCTTTGGACCTGACTGCATGGCCAATGGCTTTTAGAACGGTCTCCGGGGTTACAGATTCCAAATCTAAATCACAAGCTTCGATAAACGAGTCTATAGTTCCAGCTGTCAGAGCCGTATTATCATCTGATGATTCTTTGAGCTGCTTTATCAAACTCAAAACGGTCTCAGTCACTTCCTTGACAGTACTCATACGCTGCTGGTTCAAATTCTCTTCCTTTTGAAACTGCCCTTCCTCTATTAAATATCTTGATTCTTGCTTTCTCAATGCATCCAGTTCTCTTTCCTTTGCGGCTTCCTTTTGTACCATCTAGAAGAACCATAAAAGTAACAAAGTGATACGACTATTAACTGTATTTTGTGTTTGACATTGAGTTTGATAAGAATTAATATTAATTGAAAATGTGCCTTATGATATAGCTTATTTATGCATTCATCTTGATTTTGCCATCCCTGTACAATCTAGCTTTTTTAAATGTAAATAAAGTTACCCACGATCTGTGCATCGTGTATGACATTTCTTTTTTTTATTACTTGTCTATTGCTTAGATTTTAGAATAAAATGTATTCCCAAAGATTCTTTGTAAAATCTTTGTCACATGAACCTGGTTTCATCACTGCAAGCACAAATTGTGTACGAAAGACTGTATATTACATTGCACATAGCATTACAGTTAAGGGATGGCAAATTCAAGATGATTCATAAGAATACTTAGGAATAAAAAGGCTTTGATATTTTAATACAAAGGAGAATATGTTAAGTGGTAGTCAGGGATACAGTATTATAATTGGAAACGTAATAATATACGTAACTTGTAAACTCTCTAATTCATATTAATATTTGCATGACTTACATCGCTGCGCTCCCTTATTTTTTCCCTCGAATTTTGCGTAAAATCTGTAATTGCTTTCCTTAGCTCATCTATATCACCATTAAATTCTTCCTTTATATTTTCTTTTAATTCTTGCTCTTGACGTTCACCACTTTTGACTTTTTCTGCACATACGGAGACTTGAGAAGTAAATTCCGCCAATTTTTTCTCGATCTCTTCAACTGTTCTTAATTTATCTACTACATCATCCCTCTCCTTTTCTAGCTTCTTTTCCGTATCAGCAGTGGCAGCAATTTTTATCGTCAGTTCTTCCATTTCCTTCTTTTTCTGTCGGTATTGCTCCCTTATTTTTTTGGCATATCCTAAGGCCACGTCTTGCTCTTTTGCTTCTACAAAATTGAAGAAATTGGGAAAAAATAGAGTAAAATTAAGCAAATTTTTCTGGTTAAAGATTTTACAAGAAAAAAGAGGCAAATAAGTAATAAATGTACCGAGGCACAGGTTTTTGAGCATTCATAAGTATCGATATGATTACATACTTTGAGTAAGGTCTTTATCCTTTGCATCCAAATGCTTTAAGCTAGCAATGTAACCAGTTGTGTTAAAGATGGCATCAAATCTTTCTTTGACCTTTTTCCCTTCGTCAAGGGGCCAGCAAGAATCTTCTTGATGACAAAAAATAACGTTGTTTATAATTGCTTCAGACACTCCCATAAAGCGGCACATTTCAGTCTATTTTTGGGAAGCAAAAAGTAAACCACATGCATCAGTAAAAAAAGAATTTTAAAAACAAACCAAAACAGAAATTGTATCTATTCATTCCAAGGCAAGTCAACAGAAGGAACAATTGTTTCACTGTAGTACACACGGCAAAAACTTTAGGAAAATGTTTCCTGTATGTATTGCTTGTATTAATTTTCAACGAAAAAATTGTTAAGACAATATGATTGATGTGAAGCCTATCTTTGAATTTGGCCTTGTATTGTTAGTCTAATAATTAGTGGTAATTGAATATAAATAGTAATAATACATTTAAATCCGCGCATTTCGCAGTAATATCTTTGGTTCTTCCACCTTCCCCTTTTGTGCGAATAGTACCCTCCAAAGACTGCATTGATGTAGCACCCTTTCGTCCTTTTTGAACCACTTTGACCCTCCTTGTACATTGAACTGCATCACCTTTTGTATCGGTAAGTTCTAGTCTAACTTGAGCAAGGACCTGAAAAATGAAATTTAAAATTTTACAACATGTCAAAACAATTAGGTACAATTTATGTCATATAAATAACGCCAACTCAAGAACGGCATCACACTTTATTTTCAATTACAAGTTACCCATCGCTAGTTTAGGATTAATATCTTTTATGAGTAATTAATATCTTTGTACAAGACGATACCTCATAGCCAGCACTCAATTTTGGATCGTTTACAAAGGATGCACCTATGTAAAAAGAAACCACATTATGTTTCATCATCTGAATTCAATGTTTGTTAAATTAAAAAGCTTTGTATATGATGTATTGTTAAATAACATTTCTGTTATGTTGCAAACGCAAACGGATTTCATGTACTATATAAATAATATCAAAATACATAATATTTGAGATTTTCTAATAAACAACATACCTTTATCAGAACCGGGAGGAAAAGTACCCGTGATGACATACTTTAAGGCCTCAATAATACTCTGGAAGCATTAATTTAATTTAATTAGGTGCAAAATACATTCATGCCTTTTAATACATAATGGATAGATGGATTGACAGGATAAATAGACGTTTTGAATACAAAATGTGATTTGCAATAATTCATACTAATGCTACTATGTATTATAGTACTATATACTATATTATATCATAGATTATAATGTACAAAATAATAATATATTATTACATATGATATAATTGCTAAAAGAATCAGAATTTTTCATTCACCGTTTTTCCACAACCATTCTGGCCGACAATCAACGTGACTGGAGAAAAGAATGAAATGACCTGAGCCTTGCCGTCTTGTGGATCAAAACTCCGAATCCCTTGAATATGTAACCTCTTTATTGTTGACATAGTGGTTCAATTTTGAGATATGACATCTACAAAAGTATTCGATTTCCGACTCGCAAATACTCCTTTGTCAAGATTACACAAACTAAAGACAATAATACACTGTATTTAATTAACAATAATAAAAACAATCCTCTCATTTAAAATTTAAAAGTAAAAGAAAAACAGGACAGTATAGGAAGGCAACCGGCAGAAACTTGTAATGCTCCGGAACAAAAGAAAACGACGTCAAGATGAAACATGAACGATCAAATATATTTGAATTTTTCGTACCATAAAAAAATCTATGCAAGATGAGACATGTTTTTGCTTCACACAGCAGAAAAAAATAAACCAAGTTTTTCTAATATTTTTCAATTCTTTTTGTATGTGTACATATAGGAGACTCTAGATTGAAAAACGTTTCATGTTATACATGTTTTATGTTTGATATAAAATATTCATATTATTATAAATAAATACCACGACACAACAATTATAAGTAGTTCATAATGATAAATAATAAATAAATAATATTGTGTTTACTGTGTACTACAGACTTGCGGTCAATGAATGTAAAATTTATTGTTCATTATTCTTATTTGTAATACATGTTATAATCTATTATGTATATTTCATTCATATAATACCCCGTTTTTGCATCAACTTCATTTGAAGGTCAATAAGTACAAGGCGAGTAAATTATCCATTTTGTAAAATGCTTAAACTAAAGATCGAAAGCTTAACCAATAAAAAAAATCTAACTTATAATATTCGTATCATCCGTATTTTAATAAAAAAAAGAAGTTACATGATAATATTCATGGTTTGTTTTCGACGTATGAGACGAATTAATTACTGTTGAACATTTTGCTTTACATTTAGCATTCAGCAAAGTTTATACGCTGCTAAAACATGTCAGATAAGGGTTATCGGAAACTCATTAATTGAGGAAATTGAAAGATGTAAAATATAAAAGTAACTTGATGGTAGCGACCCATCAGATTCAAAAGTTGACTTTCAAGAGAAAGTCTTTATTCCTCTCGTCTTCTCCATCATTATATAATAAAATTTAAATTCTAAAACTAGATTGGTTCTACATTATTTGGTTGTAGTACTTGTTGTTCTTGGTTGTCATCATGATTATAAAGTAAAGGGGCCTCACTATCACTCGAAAAGATCGTTTCAGCGTCTGAAAATGAACAGGAATCTTCAGAATCTGATTTGTTACTGAGATCATCTGAATCGTCGTTGGTGTTTGGCAGTTTTGAATTTATTTGGTGTTCATGAGTTTCGGCTGGGCGTATGTCTTGAAAACTTTCTCTATTGCTCATGCAAAATTTTAGCAGCTTCGGATATCCAAACTCAAGAACAGCTTTCACTCTGGCTGACACAATCTCGAGTGATGTTGTGGAACCATCTTCTTGTACTTTGTCAACAACTTGACAAGCCTTTCTCAGGTCTTCTTCCAAAAAAGCTCTTTCACAGTTGATCCAAACACTGAAGAAATTAGGAGTGCAGTCCTTCTGCTCTGTCATGTCAATCTCTAGCAAAATAAAACAAAAAGAAATTCAACGGTTAGACCTAGGAAATTCTCTTTTTCACACTTGATTATACGCATAGGGTTTACGTAGTTTTTAACTGTAAATTCATTCTCCATATATAAATATAATGCAGTCTAGTAGATATTGAACTCCGTCCTTTGTATACATATTAGATGCATATATAAAATACATAATATATTTCTAAGAACTAAGAACATTTTGAAAATCCATGGTTTATTTATACTTACCTTTTTTAACTACTGTTTGTTCATTAGAATCCAATAATTCAACACCGAGGAAGCACTTTTTAAAGTGGTATCTGAACTCTGGTACGCCCTGTTTTTTCGATTTTCTAATAAGTACTTCCATTTGAGCTATTTGGTCATCCGTCCCAGATTCAACTGTTAGTTTACTATGTCATAAAATAATAGAAAGAATTTTTTACAATATTTTCACTGTGCTTAAACAGTTTTATGGTGTTTGTAACAAAAGTATATTATATAATCATATCACTCTTGAAGTTATAATAATATGTGTGTATACTATGGTGTGACATCAATACATAACGACTAAAAATATGATAATAATATATACTGTTGGTGATGAAAAAACGTTCTCATCTGTTAAAGTGATAAAATTTACAAGTTATAAGGAATTTAAGGTATTTTCCAAAACTTTGGTCGTTTCAGAAACCAGGAAGTTATTTCCTTACCAACAGTATTTACTTAAGTTGTACCATAAATCATATAATATAATGTACTAAATTAAAAAACATGCTCTCTTACATTTCAAAAGATATTAGCCCTTCAATACCGTAACCGTCTTTGCTTTCAAGTTTTAAAATGCTTGAAAATGACCAATGTTCATCAACTTCGCCGTCCTCATCACAATCCATCAGTGTGCAGTCTGGCGGCTTTTCTGTGCCCAGACTGGGGTCGAGAAACTTTGATGAGTATGAGGCAGTGTCAACGGGATGTTTGTTTATCAGTTTAGAAGTAGCCGTCTGTTGAAAAGTCTGCAGACATCAACCAAATAACATGAGATGATACATCATCTTGAATGAAATTATTTTACATTTTATATGTGCTTCAGGAGTTTAAAATTCATGTGCATAAATAATATCATCAGTAACATAATATCAGATCATTATATTATACATTACTCTTATGTCATTTACCAAGTAGAATTGGTTATTGGTTTGGTGGGATACTGATGAAAATGGAGGTTTTTCAAACTCTTTTTGGGCTTGTTTGACATAGGTATTTAAGAAAAAAGGTATCAAATGATACACAACTAAAGTATATGTGCATGTACATATAATATATTATGCAATTATGCATTCAAGCGAGAAAGTACCCCGACCTTGTTAGTAACTATGCCTTTTATTCTTTTATTCAATCACAAAAGTACCGTCAGATTCCCGAATTCCTTACAACTTACAACAGCTACCTATTTCCGATTAGAATAACGCTATTTGGCACGTATTTATGTATCTTAATTTCTATTTAACAAAGTATCTAAAGAGTATACATAACCTGTTCTGCATACGTGATTAAAAGTGTATATTAAATGTATTATTTCATTGATTGCCTATAGTTTGTCATTATTTACGTTAAATAAATCTACATGTATATCGTTCTTTTACTTCAGTATTTATACACGTTATTATGATTTTGCTTACCGCATAAAGAAATCCCGGTAGGTTAGTTGTCATGATGTTTGATCACGGCCGAACGACGATATTAATATGTAATATTAATTATTATTCAGTAATTATTCAGGTTGGATGTTGGATAATCCAACATCCAACTTTAGATCTTTAGATTTCGTATAAAAATTAAAGTTATTTAGAGAATCCTTGTATGAATCCCAACATGAAGGAAAAAGTGCCAGACAATGAGGACTGCATATATGATATATGTAAAATGTAAAATATAATTTTTTTTCTGATAGGAAAGTAAAGATTGACACTGTACTGCCGAAATTCCTGATTTGTAATTTAATTGACTTGAAACTTGAATGTTGTAAGTTTTATGCTGGATGTTGGATGACCTTGATCTTTGATCTTATTTCATATTTTTGAGCACCGCTCTTTTACCCGCTTAATCGAATTTTGAGATACAAACGTTTCCTATGGCTTTCCACATAACCATAGAACACCTGATCACGGATCAGTGTTATAATATTATAACAGTGATATAACTCATTAAACTGAACTTAAAATTATTGTTTATTATAGTTTCCGTATGTAAGTACTTTACATGTGCTATCTATTCTTTTTCAGTGGCAAATGTTTGGAAATTGTGTGACATCTCAAATCTCAACTGGTGATGCTATAACCTAAGTAAGAAGTAAGCATAACATGTTAGTGGACGATGTGAACGATTAACTGCAAAAAAGGTATAATGTATAATCAGCAATCGGCACCCTTTTTTATATAATTCCTTTTTGTGATTTTATCATAAAAATTAAGTTTTTCACCCGTGTTACATCTGGTACGTTGATAATTTTAATTTTAATAGAAGTAGTGAATCTCGTACTTTTTATAATATTATATAAACATCTACGCACGAATTGCATATATTGACAAATACACATCATTTTCTTTCATGGACAAAGGATTTTATGGGCAGATAATAAGTGATTCCATGATTACAGCAGCCGTATACTATTTGAGTCAGAGGTCAAGACAAGAGAGATATTCCGGCAAGAAATCAGTAAAATTGTCTAAGTAGATTCCAGATTCTGACTGCTCGGAGACAAGGCCAATGCTCGTAAGTTTGTCATATTTGTTTTGTACGTATAATTAACTATCACGTAAATATTATATAAATGTATTTTGAGATTCTACATATATAGCTACTTTCATTTCATTGAGTCTTACGATTAGTATGTACTTAAATACTTATAGGGTTTTCCAAGCGTTGGCAAGCAGTTTAAAAGGAGCCATTGTAGATTGTAGATACTTAAAAGCCCTTAACTTAAGCCAACTTTTTAACATGCATTCATATATTGGACTGCCAACCATTTCCCTAACTCCTAACTACATAAATTCTAACTATACCTATTTACTTGCATTTGCAACCTTGTTCATATTGTGACGATAATAAGAAAAAAAATTGATAGTAACAATTAGTGTGTTTAGCGTTTGACATTTGATCACTTTGATCGTTAATGCAACGAGGGAGCCAAAAATGGAAGAAAGAAAAGTTTCTAATGAGGCCTCTTTGGTAATATTTTACAAATATGACCACAGTTTTTAACATTTTACCATAAAACCCTAAGATTGAGAAGGTATTAAAAGATATTCTACATTCTACATCTTTAATAATATAGAAGAAAAAATAAGAAAGGGCTTTATTTTTTTCAGTGTATACTATTAAATACCTACCTTATAATTCCTAAGTACTTACATGAATAGTATGCATAGCTTTTCCCTTTTTGCTTTAAGCAAAGGGAGCCCTTAATAATAATAATAATAAAAGACAAAGTACTTGTGGAAATATACTATACCTATATCTGTACGTGCATATTTACGTATAATAATAAGTATAAAACATGTCTATATTGTGTGTATCTCTTTCCGCGCCTTAACAACTCTGGAGAGTATAATGCAAGTACATGTTTACTTGCTCACAATCCATCAGACAAGCCAGAAAGCTTTATAGCGTCTATCTCTCTCTCGACTCGACAAACCAACATTTTAAATCATGGTGAGAAATCATAGTTAAATTAAAAGTTAACCACTCGTGCTATACATCATTTTGAAGAGCAAGTTTTTATCTCTCCCCTCACGAAATTTCAACATTCTAACTTTAATTTTAACCCATTTTTTGTGTAATTAAAGTTTTTAACATTTTCTCAAAAAAATTATTTTAGGCTGGAGGTAAAGCTGGAAAAGACTCGGGAAAAGCTAAAGCTAAAGCTGTGAGTAGATCAGCGCGGGCTGGATTACAAGTAAGCAAAAATTTAGCAAAAATTGTGTTACAAAAATGCTTTAATTAGCCATATAGTTTACTGTGTTGTTGTTTAGCTAAAGGGAGTGATTTTTATTCAAATAATTATCTTTAATAATTCTAGTGGTCACAGAAAACTTGGATAAAAAAGATTATTATGTATCTGTTTTTTTC
>JAQIVE010004843.1:0-13848 GCA_034698285.1 Sminthurinus bimaculatus | reverse complement strand
CTCCCAGTGTGGTCGTGTCAAAATTTTTGCAAACTTGCTGATCCTTTTCGAACACACACTCACACTCCAATTCCTCTTGGTATATTCCACTGCTGGTGGAAACAAACACTCACAAACACACAACAACAAACAGCAACAACATCATCAACAACAAGGACGACGACGACGACCAGAAGTAGAAGAACAAGTAGAAGAAGAAGATCCACAACAAGGAATTTTTCGTTCACTTCCCTCACAGACCATTTCCGCACCCTTCCAGTCTTTCGAATTCAAATCCTTCAGATCTTCCCTTCACAGTACTGTACAAGTGCACTGCCCTGTTCTGTCCTATCCTGTCCTGCTCTGTTATGTGCCGTCCTGTTCAGTTCTTTCTGGGCTGTCCTGTGCCCTCCTCACTCACAATGTCTGTATCCTTATCACTAGAGATATTCGTATTATCCTATTTCAACAGCAACAACCAACAACAACAGCCAACCCACCAGCCAACGAGCCAGTCCGTGTAATATCAATTCGGAGAGTAAATGTGCCAACAAACGAAAAAAAGAAGGAGAGAAAAATTCACGTCTCAAAAAAGTACCAGTTCCAGAGTCAGTATAGAGAACGACAAGAGTACGAGTAATACAAGTAGAAGAAGAAGGTAGAAGAACAAGAAGAAGTAGAAGTAATAATACGAATACAAGTAGTAGTAAGTAAGTAAGTAAGTAGAAGAGAGTCGTCTAGCCTAGCCTAGGTTTTGCCGAATCTTCCCTCTTCTTTCTCTCTCACTTTCTCTCTTTGGCCGTTCCTTTTTTCCCTTTTTCGAATGTGGAATCTCTTTCTCGCTTTACATACATATACATACACATACATACATATCTTACATAGGCATCCAGTGTACCGAGTGTACAGCTCCAGCTCACACCGCTATAAAATGTATATGGTAATAATAGGTACGTATGGAAACGAAACGAAACGATACGAACGAAGGAACGAAGCAAACGAGCGAGCGAGCGAACGAACGGAGAACGAACGAAGCCTGCCAGCCAGGCCAATATGTGTACGTACAACATACAACAACTTTTCTCCTATTCTCACTGTATATTACATTATATTATGTACTTATGCTGTGGTATAGCTCAAAAAGAACCTGTACATATATTGCACATCCCATATACGGATTCGCATATACATAAATTTATATTATATGTGTGTTAGGAGTATGAGATGAGAGAACAAGGTAGATGAAAGCAAGGGAGAGGGAGAGAGAGAGAGAGTTGAGGTTTTTGGGTATATTAAATAGTTGAGCTACATATTGCCCGTTAACTATATATGTGGCTCAACGTTTCTCTTTCCCCATTTCTCTTGCTTGCTTTCTCTTTGTAGGCACAGTTCTCTTGCTTTCCTTTGACTCACAATGTGTATGTGTGTGTGTATACTGTATGTGTTATTCTCTATTTTCTAGCCTTTTCGTCATCGTACACGTATACATACATGTACACGTACATCGTACACTGCTCAATGCGGCATAGAGAGAGAGAGAGAGAGAGAGAACCGAGCCGAGTCGTCGGTCTGCGCAAAATTTAGGTTTTAGTTTTAGGTCAATTTTGCGCCGCTCAATATCGTCTTCACGTACAAAGAAATCGATTCTCTTTCTTCATCCATTCCATTCCACTCCATCCTATCCCATTCCATTCCATACCATGCCAAGCCATGCCATTCCTATTTACACTGTGCCGTGTGTGTGTACTGTAGACTGACTCGGGACTTCCAACCGTCTCGTGCTCACTCACTAACCCGCTTGTGTCCTCCTTTGGCTCTGCCACGGCGTGTGCACTTCTACTTCTCGCCAGCCAGAGAGCGAACGAGCGGGCGAGCGAGCGAACGAACTCCTTTCTCTCTTTTTCGCCATATAACTCCCAACTCATACCGTATGCTCCTCTATATGTCTCATGTATAAACCTATATGTAATATTATGCATTATAAATATACAGTATACAGGTTACCTTATCTTATATACTTATATGCTTGAAATATTACGAAAGAGAATGTATCCTACGATTTGTAGCTAAATATATACTTGCGTGTTTATAGGACATACTTGCGTATGTATGTATGCATGCTTTAGATGGAACCAGATGCATATATTTTATATTCCACTCTCAACTACAACCAGTTTGAACACTCCTCGAGAGTTATCCAACCAAAAAAGTTGTCTTGGGTTTCTCCTTTCTCTCTCTCTCTCTCTCTACTTTCTCCACTTTCTCTTCCAACTCCTGACTGTTGCTAGTCCAAACCGTCAGCTTGCATGCAAACTCTCCTTCTTTTAGAGCTTTAGAGTCTGTCTTGATGGCGTGCATATGTATCTATATATGTATGTAGTATGTAGGTATGGTACGATGGGAGTTGGAGTTGGAATTGAAGCTGATGCTATTGGAATCGGAATCGGACCGGCGGAGCCGAGTGCTCCATCAAACGTAGAAAATCTCGTCTAGCAACCCTTTCACCATGAAATTCCCGCACAGGTGTCGTCACTTCCCGACCACTAATGTGGAGGAGCCAGGCGGAAGGATACCCGCCCAAAACCCAAGCACCCTCTTCGACCGTCCCGAGGCAACTAGAGGAAAATTTGATCTTTCTACTTCAGCGAGGAGCCGATGGAGATCGTCCTACGATGCTGCCAGTTTCCACGTCATCCGATAGGAAATACAACTTTCACCTTTCACAATGGCAGAAAGCAGTCAGCAAAGGAATGAGTGCAGACAAAATCTTTCTTGTATTGCAATTTTAATTTTAATTTGAGAATTTATCTAAAAGACTAAGCATTTTTCGGGAGTATGAATTTAAAATACAGAAACTAAAGTTCCAAAAAGTATTATAAAAGTCAAATTTCCAAAGTAGGAGCATTATTTGCAGTCATCAAAATCCATACCGACAAATCGAAGAATCAATGAATTCTCTCACACAAATAAAATATTTAATGTGATCTAAAAACTTTCTTAGCATGACGCCGTAAAATAATAATACGCACAATCTTTTACATTTTCTGGGTGCGTGCTATTCATTTCGGACAGCTGTGAGGTCAAACTTTTTACACCGAGAAATGAATGTGCTACTAAAGCACAGTCCGTCAGGCCCAAAATAAACCAGGAGCATGAATATGGACATGAACACTGAACATTAACACAGAACAAAGAATGAAACTCGGAGGATGATGATGACGGTGGTGGTTTGACGTCGAGGTGAGAAAATAATATATCGACTCTCAAGTTTATCAAGTAATTTGCACGTTTTTCAGGTATCTACTTTTACGCTTTGGTGAAAGTTCAAGTGAAACTGCTGGCTCGCTCGAGTATCATTAGATATTCATTACTTAATCCACCACATCAAGATCAGCCACATATTCGCTGCTCGCCATTCACCATTCACGGTTCACACCATTGCTCTCAACTCGGGCCCCTCCTCCTCTCCCACCCCAAACGCTCATCCATTTTCGCACAATGAAGTGTGCGTACAACATAAATTAGTCCACCCCACCCCACTGTATACGGGCACTCACAGACAGATGTTTCAGTCCACGAACCACAGATATTTTATAATATCACCTCCACCTTTAAATAATACATGCATGTGTGTGTGTGTGCGTATATTCATGCATTGTACATATTATGCATTAATGACCCAGACTTTATACCCCAAAGTTGAAGGAAGAAAGGGGTTCCGATCCTCTTCCACGAACTACCCACGTATGTATACATATGGAAAACAGGCAATTCTAGATGCACTTTCCCCAATTTGCCAACTATGTACAATGTACTTGTACATAGTACATGTATGCATGTGTATCTCACTATCCCTCCTCTTCGTCTTCACAGAGCCCATAAATTTCTTTTATCTGAACAAAAGTGCCAGTTACGGAAAAAGTAAAAGTAACTGTGTATCTGCTGTTTTCTATGCATGTAGTATGTATGTATGTTTGCTCGAACAGAGAATGAATAATAATAAGCGTGTGGCAAGTTTATGAGCACCACCTGAAAAACATGGCTCTACACTGTAGAGTCTACAGTCTACAGCCTACAGTCTGAAAGTTGGGAGACAGACCTTGATATTGTGAGTAAGTATTCACGCTATAGGTTAGTAAATCTCACCTAACGTGTGTATAGATTTGCAAGTTATATAAATTTATACATAGGATTCTCTCTGTTCTTCATGTATGAACATTGTGGGAACTTTTCCGACAGAATCGAAAACTTGAAACTGGACAAAGAAAAAATTCCTGCACGGAAAAAGTGCACCAAAACATTCTCTGGTATTGAAGTAGGTATGGTGGCATTATAGCTTGTGTTTTCATATAATGTCATCATTACAATATTTCTACACATTTGTGCTTTTTCCCGAATAATTTGGCACATTCTCCGTGATATTATAAAGAGAAAGCAGCCAAGAAATATTCCAAACTAATTTCTACATAGCTAATAATATTTGGCGTTGATGCATATCACTACTGCTTTTTTGTTGGATCTCTGTTATCTCTGTCAACAAGCCGGAAAAAATCTAGCTACGCGTTATGATAACATGAAGCATCAAAACACCACATCACCAAATTCAAAATCAAACTCATCAAGTGAGCTGGAGCATGCATAATAGAGAGAGGAAAGGAAAGGGAAAAGTCTCGGGGAAAAAACCAAAAATAATAGAACTGAAAAGGACGAAGAAATGAGGTTAAATACAAGGAAGTGATGGAATACATATCTATGTACACACAATTGTGTGTACAAAGAAAAAAAAGGAAAAAAATTATAGAGTAACGTCGGCAAGTTAAAACCTCTTCTGTACCTGTACTGCGTTTTCAAAAATGCAGGTCTAAAGAGAAAGTAGAAGCCAAGAACTTTGATTCATTATGCATGCATAAATTATACACTTCATGCACATATCGCAATTTTATTATTATTACGATCATTATACATACACCAGTCAGCTTTTCAGCTGCACAGAATGAAATTCTGTACAGTAGTTTTTGTAAAGATGTAACGCATCATACTCTTCTCTCAAGTAGGAAGAGGAAAAGAGAAAACGAAACAATGAAATGAGAAATTAGAGGGAGGTGCGGAGAGAAAAGAAAGGAAGCTTTACAAACTAAAAATATTCCTACACATACAGCATACATAGTCGAAAGCCCATCAGATAAACGAAACGTACGAGATACATCAGACAGACAAAGAAATAATGATATGGGGAAAATACATATCGGTACATATATATATTTTACCTGCGTTATAAATCATACCGGAAGAGAAAGTGCCAAAAGATAAAAAAAGAACCTTTGTTACTTTATGCTATTAAAAATACAACACTCCTTCATTTCTCCCCTTTCTTTAGGTGTATACAGTGTACAGTGTACAATGTACTCACATTACACATGTTAGATGCCTATCCTATTCATATGAAGTAGCTTTCCAACTATTTATTTATTTCACCTTTTACTTTAACTATGTATATATCCAGCCTTTTGTACGGTTACTCAGAAATGAGAATGGGTAAAAGTCTGTCTGTCTGTTTTATACATAGATAAAAGGAACGCGCCGTGTTTCCCATCATCCATTATTTAAAATGCATTTGCATTTGCATTCATTCTTCGCTGCTCTGCACTGTCTGCATTGAAGCCGTGCGAACATTCAATATTAAAGTGTATAGAGTACCTACACCTTGAATGTGAGGAATAAGACATTACCATTATGCACACCAGTAAACCTAGTATATGTATATATACTGGTAATGTAGATTTAAAATAGTCCGACTACGACTAGCATGATTAAGGGATTTCAATTACAAAGTTCAACGTTTCTCATAAAATGAATAGACAGAGTATGAATACGCGTCATTATATTTTATTGCACAAGGAAGATCTTCCGACTTATGCATCTCTGTATGTTACAGTCTGTGAAAATACGCTTGTTCCACATTTCAAGTATTCCCCAGTAACCTGATGAAATTTTGACCAGGCCTTTGCATATTGTTGTTTGAAGATCTACAATACTAGGGATCCGTCAGGATAAGAGCCTAAGTAAACATAAAAGCATAGACAGGTCTCTATTATCCAAGTTTGTATAGATAAATAGGTACTCGTGTTCCTGATCTGCAAAGAGGCCACTAAAGACAAAGAATAGTTTCCAAGCCTACATTTTAATAAATGTATCACCAGACTTGAGCTACACTTTGACCAACTAACACACGAAGAACTTCTATCGCTGTTCTTTTACTTGTGCGTTTCATTTTTCCTTTGCCCACTCTTCTCATCTCAAGACTCGAGATGAAAGTAAAACATTTTCATTGATGACGAGCTCATTTTGAAATCATAGCAGCATGAAGGACAAGATCCTTTGAGTTTACTGAAAGAGATTTTATAGAGACTTTACAGACGCTAAATAAGACTCTTGAACCACTAACCAATATTTGCTGAATATAATATAATGCAAAAAATCACTTATCGTCTACCTATCTGAGCGAGAAATATGTAGCTGCAGGCATTGCCACAACGTGCTTTTTATTGGTAAACAAGATGCTTCACTAGAGAAATTAAATAAAGATTCTCGATTGACTAATTAACTCCTAAATTTTAACAACTAGGAATGTGAATATTATTTTATAGCAAAATAAAACAAAGACAAACTTGTTATTCAATAAATTATAACTGAGGTAATGGCCCTTAAATTGCTGTTTGCACACACTTTCACTCTTTTAGGGCACGGATTGCTGTATCACTTAAATGTAGGACAAAAACAACTCAGCTCTACTTGAAATTTAAGGGTACTGAAATGACGCTTCATATTTTTTAATATTATAGGGAAAAGCAAAAGATAATAGATAAAACATCAAGCTTCATATTTTGTCTTTACCCAAAAGTCATTAGATAGACTTTAGACTTTGTGACAAGTATACAAATTACAGTAAAACCGAGCAAAGCAGAACTTCAAACGAACGACGTAATTTGCAAAGTCTGCAAAGTGCCGTGTCATTGAAATATATGTACATATACACTACAAAACTCAGAGTCAAAGTTCATTGTCTAAGACAAAAGCGGCAGCTGAACATCACCCAAGTGGTGTCGAGTTTGGGAAATTCACAGTGTCAAATTTTGGAACAACTATTATCGTGACACAAGCTGACAGAGTATACATGCTTATGGAGAACTATGAAGCAAACATGTGGCTCCTTACTCCTATGTATTATGTTTAATAGAAAGTTAAAACACAACCCAAGGATTATTGTTATATACTTATTTCAAAAAGCCACCCTGCAAACAATAATAATGAATAAAATTTTACTTTAAACCAACTTTGAAGTTACAACACTTAACACAAAGAGAGCGTCGAAATTCCAAAGGAAAACAACTGAAATAACCTTTATTTCAGAAAATTTCATGATCATTGTTATTATTATTTACTCTGCGTTTCTTCCGCATGTTCTTGAACTTTCACCATGAGTGAACGGAACGAAACGAAAAGAGAAAGGCAGAATGAAAGAAAAATAGAGAAATCTGGATGGATTTACAATATAGTAATTATTCTCATGATCATTTAGCTAAGTTGGAAAGGAGCGAATCCGAGCCTCATCTGTACGATGGAAAATGAAATGGGGACTTGATCCAGATATAAAAATGATGCTGGAGCATTCAATAACCCAAATCAAAACCAAAACCAACACGAACAACTTCAACCTCCTATTATGCGCTCCACGTCCATTATGTATTATGTACTTATTATTATAACATATACACATACACAGATTGATTTTCTATAATAGACTGTGTATTGAAGTAATAATATTCAATTCATCCTTCACAATAATGATGATCTATATAATACACAGTATACCGTTTACCGTACCATGTACAATACTCAAGGGTATGCCATACTCATCATCGCGTCAGTTCCCGAATCCACTGGGAATTGGAAAATACATTCACAATAAGTATGCAAGCATAGGTATATGAAGCAAGCAGGGCCCAACATTACGATTCCCAACGAATCAAATAATGATTTTTCTGTCTTTTTTATAGACAGCTTCAGCGCTAGCGTCTTGCTTCCTTCTTTTTTCTTTTCCCTCGTCTCCTTCATAATCATCATCATCAACTACTCCAAATCCAATGCCGTGCGATCCATTGCCTCTATTATTATTATATTTCACTAACGACTAACGACATGGCGAGAACAATAATAACAGAATTATGATATTGCATACAATATAATAATCTGTATTCCCTACTCTCTCTACATCATATTGTACCAAAATATAATGCACAAATATTAGCTTTCAAGAAGAAGAAGAAGAAGAACGTCATGGCAGTGATATGCGGAAACCACCTCATTTTCTTAAACTCGCCAGCTTATGTATTCTATTGTTATACATAAATCCATCATTTTTTTCTGAACATCATTATTATTTAGCATTAACATAATATTGCAAAATATACAGAGAAATCACTCACTGTATAATATACAAATTTCACGCACCCACTCCAACATATTTAAGTAACAGGCATTTTATATACAAAGGCTTGTAAGTAATTGGGAGTCCACGTGCGTAGGAATAAGGAGGGCTAGATAACACAGAGATACTGACTTTATTAGGCTTCACAATCGTCATTCTTTGTAACGATGTTGAAAACATACACAGATCTGTAAAAAGAAACCTAGTATTTTGTTATGCAAATAAGTAGGTACGTTATTATTCCGGAAAAGGAAACTTTTGTTCCCCGAAAATAATCAGAGGCCGGACAAGTTTCTCATTCTTATTGCTGATCGGAAGATCACATTGAAGCTCATATTCAAATAAAAGACCAACCTAATTTCCGTAATGGTGATAAGCTATTGAAGTTACAATTTAGTTATTCCATCAAACGTATGTATAGACAAGATATTATACAGAGTATTATACGCTTACGTATTTTTATCATTAACATCATTCTTTATCTGTGATCTGCTTTTCAAATTAAAATTATCTGTTTAATTTCCAGAGTACAATACTTCATTCATACCTAGAGAAGATTGTTATTGACATCAGAACAAAATGCGGAAATAATATTATTAAATATTTTGTACAATATTCAGATGTAACTTTCAATGGTATACATACAGATTCGATGATGAACTCGATATCTATCTGTATCTTTGCATCCCACATCCGAAAACACACAGATAGGCGATGAGATTACAGGGTGAAAATTGAAAATGCATGCATGGATAATATATGTATACTCTAGTGATGTGCTGCAGTTCGCGTCATAAAATATAGTATTAAACTTTGTGTGTAATAATGGCAAAACTTGCCTTATTTGGGTGGAGGTAAAGTTTGATGAAGCCCTATAGTCAAGACAAACCAAAAGCTATATGTACAATCACCACAATATTTCAACAAGTGATTGCAAACGCCTTTTTATATGAACAATATACGTAAACATGATGTGAAGAAACATACGAGGAGCTGCGAACCGACAACATCTCTAACTTTCTCTCAAGTTTTTCTCTCATCAGTAAATTACAAAGTGTGGAGAAAGAAAAAGAAGAAACTGCATGTTTCATACCTTTATACAGGCGCCGATACATACAATTGTTGATATCGATAGGGGAAAAAATACCGTATATAGAAGGTAAATTATGATTTGTATCTCTGTGCAGATCCCGAGATACTCTACTATCACTTTTTAAGCCTGATATGATCAACTAACATAGTGGTAGGTATATGAGTACGATGCATTTACAGATTCTTGACATGGTGATGCTCATTCCAAGTCCAAGTTGAGAACGGAGCTGAGAGCTGAGGAAATTACACACATGCCACTTGTCAGTTGTGCATAAGCAATAAACATATACATCTATAATGCATGGATATAAATACGTACATAAGTACAGGTATGACTTCCTTGACCACAAGTACAAAGTACACACTACAGAGAGATATCACCAATTCTCAAGTACATCATAATAATATAGCACGCAGAATAAGAGGACAAACTTTTCCTATTTGAAGAAATTCCAATGACATTTTCCATTTTCCGTATACCAGTTCATTTGCTGTTTACATGGTTCCATTGTGTATACTACCACGGTATAGCGCTTGTATTGCACCTTTACAGAAACCATTTTTACTGTAATTCTATCGCTCATTTTATGCCCTTATCGTCCTATACACGTATGATCTATGAGTCTGTTGATATCAATTATTGCTAGCCAATACAAAATAATATCCGCCTTTCAATTTTTAATAAAAATAAATATATTCTATAATACCGATGATAAAACAAGAACAGTGCAAAATTTGCGCTGCAAAGCCTTGTCGCTTTATTTGTTATTTTTGACATAATTTCGATGATAGGATCCGATGTTTTGACACATCCTGTAGATTGCGCACTGTGCACTGTATGAGTAGAAACGTTTTTATGCACCATATTATATTGTAGAAAAAATTAGTAACTCCATTGTATTTCCAGCCTCTACACCATAGAATTTGTGCATAGAATTTCACCAATCTGTCATTCTATCAACAAAAACAAAGAAACAGTGGCTAAAAAGGGATAGAAAAACCTTTGTAGAAAAGCAAGTGAATGCAATGTGGCCTCTATTTACATACATACATACATAGGCGTTTTGGCCTCATTGTTGGTGGCATTTGTAAGCCAAGACATGACGTGGCTGTAGCCACAGATAGTAGATCAAATATCACACTTTATCCTGAACTGATAAGTGATACTGTATATATCGGATCAAATTTCTTCTAGTTTATTCTATACACGCAATACATAGGCGCAAAAATAGAACATACATTAATGAAGAATCTTTCAGGGCGTTATGAATATTTGAATGTGTATGTATACAAATTATGCCCAGTTATTTGTACAGTATGCATTGTTTGGAGTATTTTGCTTCAACCTACATATCTATTTCTTTCTTGAAACTTCCGGCGATTTTATTATTTACAATAGAGCCCACAATCTTTGATTTTTTATGTAACGATGCCTCTTTTTGACGTCCTTCTGAGGATTTTGAGGATACAACAAAAGAACCAGCCTAAACTTTGTAAAGTGTAGACTGTAGAATATAATACGAAAATTTAAGAACCCTTTGTCGTCCTTATAGAAAAAAGGAAGCTGAGGTTGAAAAATAGTGACTAATAATTAATTGAACAACTCTATACTGTAAATAAAGCAAAGGAAACCCCTGTTTGCAAACCTGAGTCTGTTATCTCCTTCTGTTTGCGTCTGTATGTATGCAGTATGTAGTATGTACCAACTTTTTTGCAGTCTCAATCTTCAGCTTCAGCTAACTGGCTTTTGCCTTCATCTTCCATTGTGTTTCCCAATCCCCTCTTATACATATGCACGTTTGTACATCCGCCCGGGAGGGTCGAAATGAAAGTTTTAAACTGACAGAGAAAATTTCATATTAATTAAAGTAAAAAAGTTTCAGGTTTGTCATTTGTTTGCCGCCATCGTCTAAGACCTCAAGTACCCTCCACAAGAGTCTGCAGTCTACATCTTACATCTAAACAGTTAATACCCACAAGGTGCAAGGGACTGAACAAAAAGGACAGCCCCTAATGAAACAAAAGACAGTATCACTTTTATCTTTATTCTTTATTACTATCAAAAGCCCCTCGAGTCTTCTGTTAAACTGGTTTTTAAGCATACGAGCATATTGAGCATTTTCGTTGGAGTAGAAAACAACGGCCTTCATACATACATTTACTTTTACAAAATTATATTAGAAAATTAGGTAAAATTTAGAAAAATCCACTTTTATGCAACTTTCCTAAGGTGTGTACTTCCTTGCTTGTTGCCTAAATGTATTAAAGGCATTCGACCTTTCATCGAGCAATACACACATGCAAAAGACAAAAGACCTTTTGTCTTTTGCTCAATGAAAGTGGAAGGAGATCATGATGAGCGTCTTCAGCCTCTTGAAAAAAGAACACGTGTAGTGGCAACTTTGATAAAGTTGTTAAAAAGACGTACCTATGTATGTACTATTTTTATTCCTTCTGCACGTAAAAATGTTCAAATGTATCATATAGTATGGGCAAAATTCTCATTCCAAATTAAAATATATAATATATAATATATTGTATAATATATTTATTGTGTTGGATATAACATATCCAACACAAGCTCACAAAATAAAACTCGAATAGAATTGATAGACGAAAAGGTAAGAGGATTTAACTCTACCTTACGCCGACTGTGACTATACATTATTTATACATACATAAATAAGAATTCGGCGATTTTCTTAAAATTTAAAAATCTATAGAAAATGCATAATACATCTCGTACATGCGTCAACCCTCTTTTTTACCAGGAAAAGCATAAGACACAGTGAAACCATTTTAAGATCAAAATTTAAGAAGGAGCGGAGCACTCAAAAGCCATGTCAAAATAGAGAAATAATGCAGAATGTGCGAGGATGAACAAATTGTAATTTTATGAAATCGTCCTTTAGAGCCCCAGACAGACTTGAATAATTCATCAAAATTCTCAGAACCTTCAATTGAACTTTTTATCCCTTGACTTCGTTTTTTAAGAACCTGACTATTCTATTCTATTCTATTCTATTCTATAAAGAGATAGAAAAAGTAGCAGACAACGACTCTGAGTATATATATACATAGTAGACAATGGGAAAATAATGGTGAATGCAAGGACTTTTCAATCGATCATGAGTCATGAGAAATAGATCAAATACTTTGTATTTTTCTATCTTTTCCCCCAGAATTCATTCTTTTACATATTTCACTACTGAGTATATACAATCATCAGATCGGTAATAACTGTTGAAAAGTATTGCAGTAATACGAAGATATGTTTTATGCACATTATGTACATTTATGATCATGTTGAACTATATATACAGTAAGATAAGATATTTATTTATTGACAGCACGTGAAAAAATGAGCACTTACATGATATCCCCGAGTTTGAGTTTGGTCTGAACGAGAGCGCACATTTTGTGGTCTTGAGTTGTGACGGCTCGTCGTCGGCCGCCTCGTCGATAGCCTGAGTATCCCCCATTGTTCTGGGACAGAGTGGAGAGTCGTCGTAAGTTGCAGGCCAGATTCTTCTTCCTCTCCTCCTCGTCCTCCTTTGAAAGCTTGCTGATGACGGGCAACACGACGTCGTCCTCTTCGTCCCGTCCCTCGTCCTCCTCCTCCTCGTCATCCGTCGTCCGTCTATTGTCCTTCTCCTCCTCAGCCTCGGCATCATTGTCTCCATCATCATTGTCAATTTCCGCGTCAGCGTCGTCTTCCTGTTCAAATACTACTTCTAGTTTGTCCTTACTGTTCATTGCTCATAGCGGGTAGTCCATATCCTATGGGCCACTATCCTCTACAAATTAAAAACACCGCACACACTACCATCCACTTTTAGCACCAAAACCACAGAACCAAAAACTCATCCAGCACCACAGCTATGTGTATACATACACAATATACACGTTACACGTACTTTCGTACAATCACTCACTCACTGACGGCAAAAATACCCACTCAAGCACCACTGTGATAAATTCCTTTCTCTTCTTTGCTCCTGCCGCTTCTTCTTCTTTTTCTTAGCCGGGCTTCATTATCTTAATAAACGTAAACGAAGACGGGGAAGCGGAGGCAACGAGGCTGAGGTTGATTGCGTGAACGGCGGCATTTTCACTCTATTTTATCCGGAGTGAACCTGTTATTAAAATTTTAGAAAAATAACAATTATTAGTCTTTTGCATAAAAACGCAGTCATTATTTGAAATCAATAAGTACGGATTCACTTTTTCATGAGATTTTTCCATTTTAATTGCAGTAACAATTAAAATTCTACTGTCTAAAATGACCC
>JAQIVE010004842.1:0-13850 GCA_034698285.1 Sminthurinus bimaculatus | reverse complement strand
TCCCAATTTTAGTGACCCAAAAGGAACAATATGACGACCTGGCTGCTTAACTTTGGCCGTTTCTGTGTAAAATGAAAATGTCTAATGCACATACATAAGTATATCGTGTTTTCTGTACATCAGGATTCTCTACCGCATTCACCATTCTTATATATGCATAGGAGCCCCGAAACCCGAGGGGATCTGTACGGCTACTCGCTGGCGATACTGTGGGAAGAAACAGGGAAAAGGAACGGAAATAAAAAGCCGAGACAAGGTAAGTAACAAGGAAGAAGAAAACTTTCGTGAATGCTCAATGCTCAAGTCTTTTGACCTATTTTCTCCTCACACTTTCTCACTCCCACACGCCTCTCGGTAAATCGGTAAATCCTGTGAATCGTTTTTGCAGCTCTTCTTCTCACCAGTCTTACTTTCACTTTTATATTTATCAGTTATCTAGATATACTTTACATGTTTAACCACTTTCTTGCTCATTATGTCTTCTGTCTTCCCTATACTCCTAACAGTAAAATAGCACAACTGCATCTACATGAATGTGTGAATACTTGATATCCTGAAATTTGGTTTACGAAAGCCAGAAAATAAGAGGTTAAAATTAGCACCAGTCGTTGCTGTTTATCATTTTCTATGCGTGTATAATACATGATAGATATATTATACAATATACAGTTTACATCGCACATGTTATGGAAAAGGTACCTGAGGGAGTTTGTTACCTTTGGCCACTCGCCTTGACCTTTTAAGGTGACATTACTAACTTACGGAACCGAAAGCAGCCGGGAGCCTTCTAGTAAAATATATATTGGATTTACTCTTTAGACTACGCAGTTATGTATTTTACATACAAACTACACAGAGACAAGTGACATGCAATGCTGGGAGAGTATCAAAGACAAAGGAACCTAAATAGATTTGTTGTGTAAACTGCTGGAAGAAAAATTGCATGTTAGCCTTTCAAACCTTGAGTCTTAAGTAAGTAACTCCTTCCAATATCTACGTTGCCCTTTTCCTCCAATAAACTATAATATAAAATGGCGATGAAACACTGACACCTTGTCAATAAAATGAATAGGGTTCATGTTTAGGATGAAAATAAATCAATTTTTGTCTTGATATTTTTGCATGCCGTTCTACCTCCTTGTTTACAAAATAAATTAGATAATGTGATACTCTGTAGTATCTACTTTACGAGTTATACATTACGTTCATCGGAAACATCATCGGAAAACGTATGCAATTACATATAATATGAAAAATGGTACAACATCCCTTCGTTTTGTTTTTCAGCTTTTACTATAGAACAAGAACGACGTGTCAGTGGCACAGAGTATAATATAAAATATAAAGTATTACAGGAACAGACGTTTCATTTATCAGAAAAATGTAAAGTGTGTAGCTCTAGTTTATTATTTATCGTGAGTCGGCAGCTTGTAGGCAACTCTACAGGACATAACTGCGAAGAAAAAGAAAGAAAATACAAAATGCAATTTGTTCGAAATGTTCATTTTTTCATGTCCATGACTTTCAGAAAAATCCATCAAATATTCATGGTAAAATATTCAAGGAAACTTAATACATACAAACTAAAATAAAAATTGATGAAATGATGCAAAGAGAAAGCAATAGAAACGTCGATTATTGTCTTCTCTTTGGCGTTTGGTTGCACCCATATGATATATTAAATATTGTGATAATGTCACGGATTATATCCAAATAAAAAAATTGCACGCTGGAAGTTTCATACTCCATAGTACATAAGGACCGTGTATAAGTTGACATGTCCAAACTAAAAATGTGTCTTGTTAAATTTTACGAAGCATTGCTTCAAAAGCATATAAAAAAGTTATATAATGCATAATATTGTTGTGAACTATTGTTCTAAACAAGTCAATTGACGTCAAGCGATAGTGATAAGTGATAAGAATAACAACAATTATAACCATTCGTAAATGTTATACATATACATTATACATAGATAAGACAAATTGTCGTCATTTAATTTGAAATGGGTTGAAAACTCAAAGTACAAAGTTTGTCTCACCCATCAATGAGTAAAAGATAAGCATAGACTTTACATCTAAAAACTAACTAAATAAACATGTATGCATATGTATGAATATACAGGCAAACAGATAGGTAAACAAGCAAAAGTCTCGAATCTCGAATGTTTTGAAGTTGTAACGGCTTCTGGATGTCTCTGTTTTCCTTCTTTCACTTTCTCCCACTTATTCTTCTCATTCCTCTCCGCTCCCCTTTCTCCTAATAATAATACCAACAGCGGCATGCATACATATTACATATGTATGTGCATAGGTTTAAAGGATAGGTTTGTCGTAATAATGTCCTGGCTCAAAAAGTTTCATAACTTTTGGAGCCAACGAAACAAACACCCACACACAGTTTGGCTTATTTGAGAGCTGAGTTGTAAATTGTGAATCTCTCGTTTATGGGATGACTAGATAGATACTTCCCTTATACTTTCGAATGCTTTTCCTCACTGGCTCTGCATGAATAAATGAGGATTTCTGTTCCGCAGGTCTGTGTGTATTGTGTATGTATGATGTATATGTGGTAGTTAGGATCTGTGCACAAGCCACAAGCCTGATTACTGATTCTGAATAAAAGGAAAGGAGTAGGCTTCTGTATTATAATTATCGTATGCAACCACAACAACATTTCGTACTTTTGTATTGTTACATAAAGTAGAAAATTTCACTCGCGTTAAAATCTACATAGTTGCAGCAACATAAAATTTATCCCAGCAATTTCAAAATTTTCAAATATAAAGACAGTACGTTTTAGTACGAAGCACCCTGTATTTTTGCTTTTTATAGAGAAATGAGCAAGCTGAGCATGAAATTAATTTACATTCACACAATAACTTTGAAACTTGGATTTGAATTTGGATTAGAGCTGCTGTTGACGGCTTTTCACCCTGAAATCCACGCCATTCAAAACTAACAATAAGAAGAAGAGCACAGTGGTCTTTAATCCAAAAATATTGTCTTACCATTCACACATGAAATGAACCCCTCAACGTCTTTTATCCAATTGTAAAATTACTTCATATTTGCTCCTTTTTTCCTGATAAGTCTGTACTATGTACATATGCATACAAATTTGTTAGTTTTTCTGCTTTACTCTGTATAGATATTCATACATATTATGTACTTTCCAGTTCTTTTTACGAAGCTGTAGATTTAATTTGTAGTCGTCTATACAAGATTATGTTTTGCTTCTTTGAAATGATTTATTACCAAATAGTCTCCCGTCTTCATTTTCAGGCTGTTTATGGCTTCATCAGGATTGAAAAGAAACCTGCTGAGAGAGAAAGTAGTAAAATATTTATGCATATCCAATTTCTCAATAATATACAATATACTGATACATTATTTATTTATACATGTAGCATACCAGTAGTCACATTTCGCACCCAATTTGAACATTTCCCCTTGAAAAATTAAAAAGTGACACGCAAGAAAAAAAGAAAATGTAAGTAATCAAGCTTGGACTGGCAAAATAATATAGAAAAAGTTGTCGCAATTCCGCATGAACATAAAAAAGAGTGGAAATGCACTTGTGTGTAAAGTACACTATACAGATATCTTACAGCCGTCCTTTATATTGCACTTTAAACTTTGAACAAATCTTATTAAACCCTAGCGATGAGAACTTAACATTTTACTCTTAACAATGTCCAACGAATGTATAGCCAACAACAAGATAACATTTCTCCTCAAAACAAAATGCATAAAATGTAAAAAAAACTTTAGCTGCAACTTTTATGCCAGTGCATGCATGAGCTCAACAAGAAACTTTTACATTACGCTTTAAAACACGGAAATAAAAGTTGAGACAAATGCAACTATGGACTTATGCATGCAGCGCAAGCACAACGTAAATTTTGTCACTCTTTTATTTTATTAATGTTGAGCACAAAAAAGTTAAAAAGTAAAATTAAAACTTTAATCAGATTTAACACTATCTATGTATGTGTACCGTATTATTCTGTACATGTAGTTATTACACGTCCAACAATACAGGAGTGTAGAATAAAGCTTATTTTACTATTATTTACTTTGAACAACAATCCACAAAAGGAGCATATAATAATGCCTCCAGTAGAATTCAGTGGAAAGTATGGTGCAAAATCTGAAAATTGTCCAGTATTCAACACCGCTCTTCTTTATTTTCAAAGACAAGCACATCCATTCAAAAATGTATGCCTCTTCCCAGGCTGAATGAGCGTCAACAAACTTTCTCTGGATGAAATGAAAAGCGTCAGACAAAACGACAGCCACCACTGCAACAACAAGAACAACAACAATCCAACAAAACGTTTTGTACAAATATATTTACAGCATGTACTTGTAATTCATACTTTGCCCAAAATAAAATAAAGTATGCATCTTTTAGTTCGACAGAGTGAATGTGAATACGGGTGGAAAACCGGAGAAAAGAGAACACAATACATGATAAAATTATCCACAGTTTGAGAGAATTGAGGGAAGAAGACACACGACACAAAACATTCTTCATTTCTAAATAAATACATACAATGCATGCGAGACAATACAAAAAAGTTGCCCGCTCAGCTCAATTCAATGTGATGTGATTAAATATTGTACAATACACACGCACAAGCCCACATATATACTCACAAAATTGTATTTAATCTCGTACACAAAACTTTGTCTGCACATGTACTTTACACGGAGTGAAAGAACTCAATGGCAAGTATTTTTCGGAGCCATCATCATTCATTTATTTCACCCCTGTCAAAGTTGTCAGCTCCTTGTAGGAGGAACAGTAAATGGACAAGCGTCAAGTCAAGACAAAGTCTCAACACATCATATGTATAATATGTACGTAGTACGTACATCCACGCATGTATTTATCTGTATCCACCGTGCGCATTGGGTTTTAGGTATTCGTCACCGTCATTCATATCCAAGCATAGTACACCGATAATGACAAAGTATCTCACAGTTATGGACATAAATTAAATATTGAATTGAATTTCAAGTATAATATTGTACACACACACTTAACATTTACCACACATATTATACCGTGAGAGTGTCAATGTCAGTGTCAACTAAATAGTGTAGATTGTATATTACTGCATGGTAAATGGGGTACAAAATACATACATATGGGAAGATTCGTCGAATCAAAGCAACGTTGACCCTGTGTATGTGTGTGAGCGTGCGACCCAACCGGTGACATAGTGGTCGTGTGGCCTGCATTAGATGCAGTAGACCCCGACATACCCAGTTTAATCCGGAACAAAAGATAGTCACCGGGTATTTCCATTTCCGCCCAGCACCATCGAGGGAGGAGAGGGCAAGGAGGATACGAGTACACGACTCCAATGATCGCTATACTATTGTTCAAGTCATGGGAAAGATTGACAAAGTCAATGTGGCTGTTGGCTGCGCGCATATCTCAAATGCGTGCATGTACGTACCAAAGCGAAAGGTTTTTGAAACTGCACAGTGAAATGAAGCAAAGCTGATTTTTTGATAATAAATTGGCCCTTTTCGCTTGGTGTACTCGCCTTTTACTTATCGATTTCAACTGATTTAGTAATTTTACAAAAATGTACTGTGAAGGAATAATTTCCAAAGTCAGCTTACTTTGTTCACTGATTCCCTGTACTTGTGTATGTATACTCTGCAAAACAAGTGCATAATATTTGTTTATAGATTTTAGGTATTTTATCTGTACTCATGCTCCAGGTCAGCCCTGTATTATGCAGTTCATACCATACAATTGAAAGATATTGTCTGTGAAAAAAGAAAATTCCTCCATGATTCCTACAGGGAAAACATTGTCGTTTGAATAAAACTCAAAAGTCAGAAGTGACCTGAGGCCGGTGCAAAATTCCATATTATGCGTGTGTTTTGGTGCGTATGAGTGTGTGCTCAATCAAGTATAAAATAAGCCAAAACATATGATCTCCGGCACTCTGCCGATAAAAGGTGTGGATAAACGGTAAAGCGTAAATTCTATGAGTGCCCAATCTGGAAATCGGAAGATGGAGACGAAGAAACAAAACTTGTGTATTGTCTATATACATTGGTTTAGCTATGTATGTGTGTGTGTATTCATAGTTACATGTAGATATGCTTCTATAGATGCATGTGTAATGTGTGTATATGGATTTGGAAGGATTTTTCCTGAATCTTCGAGGAAAGTGTGACTTTATGCGCTTATCCAGATGACTAGAGTAAGAAGGAATATATATGGTTGACTGCTGAATGTTGAATCCTATGGGAGATGGAAGATGCATTCTTTTCAAACACATGTGTGCTTCCTCGTTTCTCTCTCCCTCTCGCTTTATTCGTCACCGTTCTATTCTTCCTTTTCTTCCATCCTTCCGTCCTCTGACTTTTGCTTCCTTCCTCCTTTTTTTCGACTGGGTGAGCGTCTCCACTTTACACGGACTGACTGACTTGGTGACTGGACTCCCTCCTCGCATCGTCTTGCCTTGTCTCCCTTGAATGTTTAAGTCAACGTCAAAGTCACGGCCAAAGTCGAGTCAAGTCAAGTCAATCGGCTCAAGTCGACTGTTATGAAAATGCGGAAAGGAAAGGGAACGAGAAAGCAGGAGTGTATAGCAGCCGGGAATCCCCGAAGCGTGCCACACATAAAATATACACATACATACACATGCATTCCTAGTGAAAAATAAAATAAAATGGAACCTAAATGGCAGAGGGACAGATATCACACAAAAGCGCTCAAAATAACCTTTACCTCTCGTCGTCGTCGTTGCCGTCCACGTTCACCATGTCCACACACAACCCACCAAAATATTCGTGCTTTTTCTGCATTTTTCTATTTACTGTTTACATTTGGTTGAATGAAAGGCTCGCTGCTGGAATTTGGTCAAAATCCGAAATGTGTACACTTAAACTTTTTTCCCACACTCCAGCTTAATACATACACCATTTTTCTCTGTTTCAGCGTCCTCATGCAATCATCGTCATCAGTGTGATATCAGTGTCGTATCAGCGTTCGTGATAAAAAGTAAAATCTCTACACATACATATATATCATTGTATCTGATATTATTCCTGTAGGCTCGACAAGTCGTTTAGAGAATTTTGTGACTTTTGCATTTTGTTTTACAGTTGTCGTAAAATAAATATGGTGTTTCCATAATATAAGACATGGACTTTTCACTGTTCACTACTCACCCAGTTGGCTTCATTATTCATTGACAAACCTATGCATGCATGCATCGTATATTATAGTTTTATATTTTGTAGCGTATACATATTGGTCATTGCACAAATGTGCACGCATATTGTCATGTTGTGTTGATGTTGTTCCTCTGTCTCTTTTTTGTCACCTGCAGACTATCAAATTGTTATGACGGCAATAATTTGTTCCTTGCAGTGTATAATACTATGTAATATAATAAAGTATGCTATGCACTTAACTTAATGCATGCTCTTATACAATAATATATAATATACATTATATGATGTGTGTATGTTGTCACATGTTAGGCATTCCACATCCAATCCATGTGAGATTCTTTGAGGGAATTTTCGTGCAACTCTCCTAAACTTTTGATGACATTTCTAAACGTATTTCTAATGATGATGGTGACGATGATAACAATAACGATAATATAATAATTCTTTGACATATTTTCATATTTCTGGTTCTACATGCAGTATTATTAAATTATTACATACAGTATATCTCTCTAGAAATCTTTTCTTACATATGAATGTATGTATAACTTGATTTGTACTTTATTACTGCATTGTATCATATTGCGTGTCTACATCTGAACAAATCTCAGTTGCGTTGCAATCAACAATATTACATTGTACAGAAACTACTGTAGTATGTACAATGTACAAGTTGTAAAGTTAGAAACTACTGTGGGGAAGAAGAGGAAAAAAAGAAAACTTGAAAGATCACAAAGTATACGATGAAAGGCCAAGCCTCCTGGAACAACTGCCAGATAGGTATCCACCTCTTTCTCTGTGTATACATTCTCTGCACTTATTACTTATGTATACTTCCACATGTATATATGTGTAATTTGTACCTACTACCTACAAGACAACAAAAAACTATCGCATCACACCTTGGGGTTGTTGGAGCACGATATAAAAGTTATCGACTTGCTCACGCACTCCTCATCTGCAGTTTCTTCACTTCTCCTCACAAAAAAACTCCAGTGGCCCTGTCACCACCTGAACTGGCACTGGACTCAACTCAAAACACAAGTCAAAGTTAAAATGATGCTGAGCCATGAAAAAACAGAGAAGAAAAATGAGACAATTTACAAGTTCAACAACAGTCAAATAAAATACCTGTATATATTTTACTAGCCCAGTTTTTTTCTACTTACACAACAATAATGGAATAGACTTTTCATTCATACTTTTCCTATCTAGGTAGGTACTTATTGTTAGTGCTAATACTTTCCCCCAGTGTTCAAAATCCAACTGTACAACAATAATAGAACTTTTTTACAAAGGAAAATAAATTGCAAATTTTTCTCCAGTCTGCATTTACTTGAACTATGCTTTTGTTTAAAAGTTATCCTTTTATATATGTACTTCAATGCTACATTTTTGTATTGAACAGAGCAATGAAAGATGTAGAATGTAACTAGAAGGAGATCATAAATTTTTATACGTGCCTCAAATACTGAAGTAAGGTCGTGTCGATGAAAAATATTATCAAGTGAAAAAATTGCATGAAAACTAAAGAGCTTTAGGTTTTTATGAAAGTTGCGAAAATAATACCATTTATTCGTAGATCGGCATTACTGATGTCTTAAGATATTGTATAACTGTATTTACGTACAAAGGAAACTATTATATGTATACATACTTTAACATTATAGCCCGACACCCAACTACACAGGTAGGGAACGGGTTCCAAAGCTGAAAGTATTCGGTATGCCCAAGTTCATTTCTCGTTGTCTTAGTATACATTTTATGTATGTAGTACGTGTACGGTCTAGAATCTAGAACGTTGAGTTTAGAATGCCGTACGCACCAACATACACATAAAATGGAGAAAAAGAAAAGAAAGTCAAGTAAAAAAGCTCAAAGTGTTGTTGTTCGTCTCTCTTGCTCTTAGTCGTAGTCGTATTCGTATTCTGGCTTCTAGTTTCCTCTTTTATGTCATTCACAGTTGACTGCATCCTGCTCCACACGCAGAAATGTCGTCCATTACATAAATAAATAGGTTAACGATGGGAGAAAAAACGGAGGAACTACACACAAGCAAAGCGAGAGGTAGGGAGCAAACGGGAGTCCTCAATAAAAGTGAAATGAAATGTAAGTAATTTATATGTAAGTGCATTCATTCACCAGCTCGAGCTCGAGTTTTGGAGTTCATTCCATTCAGCCCACCACCAGCTCAGTTGTTCAACCTTTCAGCCAAGCTAAAGTTAAAAGTCTTTGGCGAAAAAATACAAAGTATAACACAAAAACCTAGCACAGAAAAATATATAGAACAAGTTTAACCTAGCTTTTATTTTAGTCCAGTAGACATAGGCTTGCTGTGCGTTTTATACCTATGTATGTATCTGTGCAGAATATTATGTAACAACATTTTTCAACACCAACTTAAACTAAAACCTGAGCTTCTCCAGCAGGTTCAGAGACGACGAGTGGTGGTGATGGTGAACGAATTTTCCGTACAAATACAAGTAATACAAAATACAACGTCAAAGATTAAATGGACCACCATTCCTCTCCTCCCTTTGTGCATTTGTACATATACTCTCTAGTTCCACTTTCAGTCTCCAGTTTGACACACACGAAAATAATATGTATACAGGTTTGCATTTATGTTCCCTGCTGCTTCTTCCTAAGCGGTTACCTCAATGTGTACACTTGGTCATGTACAATGTATGTACTTAGTAGATAGTAGTCACAAAACGTGTGTGTGATTCTGTCGTCGTAGTTCCATTTTCGGCACTTCTTTTATATACATGAGTTGTACATACTCAAGTTATAAAGGTATAGCATAATATAACAGCGTCCAAAATTTCTCTACCTTTACTATCTCATCCTCCTCCCTGAGGACTCAAGTGACTGACTCGAATCCAGAAATCTAGCCCAACGACCTCTCTCTCTCTCTCTCTGTGTGTCTTTCCCATGTATCCTTCAGCCAGGCTACTACGTTCTACATCTTTCATGGTGAAACCTGCTGCTATACGAACCGTGGAGGCTGGACTGGATCCGGAGTCTCGAGTTTGGAATCTAGAATCTCGAATCTGGAACGGGAATGGGAGCAGAAGCAGGAGGAAGAGTGGAAACTGGCAAGCGAGGCAGAGTTGGAACGGGAACAACAGAAAAAGTATGAGGAAGCATCAGGGAAGTGTGTATGTTGGAAAGAGAGAGAAAATCTGGATGTATTCCTCCATATTACATACATTATGTTGTGGATAATATACATATAAATACGTATATATCCCTACACAGACACATATAGCAAATACATCTAAAAAGGCATTAAAATTTAGTGTTCAGTCAAGTCCATTCAGCATTCGAGATTCTCTACACATCCACCATGTACTATGTATGTTATTTCATACACTATAATGAACTCTATCATTTATATTCCAGTTACCTATAATTTCCAGCTTCTCTTTGTGTATTACATGTGCATTATGTATAGAAGTAACACTCTTTTGGCAAATCTCCGTCCCTCCACTTGATGTTAGATATATATTATGTATGTATATTGTGTATGTTGTGTTATAGAGAGTAGTGTATTTAAAATGTATAATATACATTATACATACAAAATAAAATACAACTACAGGACGAATGCAAGGATGATCATGGCGTAGAGGAAATAAAGAGACAGAAAGAGAGAAAGAAAGAGACTAGGAGAACGACAACCTATACGGTTGGTGCTGATGATGTCGATTTAAACTGAGGACACAAACAAAGGAGGCACAAGACTCAACATATTATACAAATAGGATCCCGGACGGTTGTCGGTGTGGTGTGGACGATACAAAATACTATACGGCACAATGTGACACAAGATAGTGTACATGTAGTAATACAAGACCTCTCTTTGAACGTCGATATAACGTGTACATACATTTTATGCACAAACTTAGTAAACTGCATGTATGGTGTATGGCGTATCCGTGATAGTTCTATAGATATACATGAATATTATGAATGTATGTATGTATTCGCGTTGTTGATAAGCCCAACTTTGCATACTGTGGAAATGGTGAAGCAAAAGACAAAAACAAAAACCGAGTGCAACTTGAACACCAACTTTCACATGGACCAGAGATGCAGAGGAGAGACAGAGGGAAATTTTATATCAACTACATACAATGAAAATATATTTTATAACAGCCTTATACAAACAATGCATTATTATATTACCGATCATAACTTGAATGCATACGTATGTATTATCTATCTAGTTCTCTTATATTTATTGCACGCCATGTTAACTATTAGTAATAGTTAGTTGCTTCACTCACACTCTTAACTTGAGCAGCATTAGCTTGTATGTTATGAAGTTAGTTCCGTAGGTTCGTAAGTAGGTCTCGTCCCTTCATTTCTCTGTGGCTTTATGTGTAGGTCCATTCATTTGAACAGTACATACATACATGCATGCAAAAACTGCCTTTGCTCCTTTATATTCACTGCAAGAGTGATTTGATATGATATAAGATACAAAACATACGTAATATGTACAATATGCTGTATTTTATATGAGTAAATATGTACCAAATGCATACAGACACCGAAAGGACCACAGCATCCAAAATCCAAACCAAGCTGAACTTGTGGACCCCTCCATCCATCCTGCACCATATACCTATGATACATATATGCGTGCACTATTCTATCCTATACTTTACTATACTTCATTCGGGAAAAGATGTGGTACACATTCATGCATATATGCACTCCCGGAGTTGTGACATGTCGTTCCAGCTACATAATATAACATTTATACATGTACAGACATAATATAGATTAAACATACGTTTCGCTTTATTTACTTTGTGTTTTTGACATATGTACTTATACTTGTATGCATACATTACGCTTGCTTCTGATTCCATACCAAGTGTGTGTAAGAATAATATAATAATGATTCGGTATATATATGTATGTGTAAAGTATGTTAGAATTTACCCCACCTCTCATTTCCAGCTCTATAAATGTGAAAAGAAGAGCAGGGAAATTTTTATAAAATTATATCTGTACATAAAAAGACGGGATATGGAACAATATGCATGCATGGGAAAAGCTGAGGAAGATTCGATGTAGAGATGCAGGGATGGCATGTATTTCAGATTGAAGATATGTGCATACATATTATACGTTTATAACACATTTGTATGTTCTTATACACAATTTATGTTTATACTGTATATATATATTATATGAAATGTGAATGTATGGAATAAAGACCCTGGAACTCACACACAGAGAACCCTACAACTTTTCAGTTTGAGCGTAGTAAAAAGGAGCAGGAGCAAAAGCAGGAGAGTTTGGGAATAGGAGAGAGGAAGAGAGAGAGAGAGAGATTCATTTCATCCGTTTGGAGTGTATGTGTGTGTGTGTATTTCGATTTGCCATCCCTCTGCTTCCCTGCCTGCCTGCCGTCCTCAGTGTGTTTTGAGTTCTCAACGACAACCGACCTGGTCTGTTCGTCTCTCTCTCCTTTCTCGTGTGCGTACATTTTACATTGTACAGTGGAGTGGTACATACAAGTTTGTATACCTACTTGGATCTTCGTTCACTGGCTCTGGCCATTTGTGTACTGTTTTCAATTGAATTGGATCTGTGCAAGCAAGCTCGGATTTTTCCAATTAATTCTTTGTTTAACTAAAGTCTTTTGTGAACAGTGAATAGTATGCGTTCTCGTGGATAGTGATTGTATTGTGGTCTGCTATTTTTTAGTGTGCGAACCTACGCAGTGGAAATTCGGAATAAATATTGTATGCATTTTTAAATAGATTTTAAACATTTCAAAATTTCAGTGTTCTAGTGCATTTTTTGGAAATTCGAGTACAACAACGAATTATAAATTATGTTGAGGTGATTATTAAAGTGTTGAAGAAGAAACCCGTGAAATAAATGTTTTTATCGGCATTTAACATTGTTTTATGCATTATATACAAAAATACACACAAATGTATTGATCCATGGGAAAAATAAACCACAAAGTGTAATAATAATAATTGGTAGTGCGAATTGCGAGTAGTGTAAACGTACAAGTAAAGATAAAGTGAGTGTGTGTGTGTGTGCCAAGTTCGAACAAAATTTTTCATCAGTGTTTTCACCACGGGCATAAAAACTTTGATAAACCAACTAAATACAAAAGGGGTACTTCAGGAGAAAGTTTTTGTTGAGGTAATGACAATATTCTATATTATTGCTATTATTTCTGTATTCCACTTCCTTTCCAGGATATTCCTCTGTATAAGTATAATACATATAGGGGTACCTGTATTGTTAGTACCCATAGAAACTGGGAATTTAATTAGAAGTTTCTTTTTCCTTTCACTGTGGGATTTTCAGATCAGCAAAAAGTGAAAGAAAAAAGTAAAACCTAGAAAAATATCATGACCTACTTTTTACTTTGAAGCATTCAAACTCATAACTCATAACGCAATATAATATTACTGTACTTTCCACCTATTTTTCCTTTCTCTGTCTCTAACAAACCTCCCACACTTTTATTCATTGTACATTGTATGTACCTTATCTACACGTCCACGTTTCCTCATCCGGACTCTGAAGAAATACATATACATGGCGAATTTTTTTAGGAAACATAAAACGGACTCTTGGGAAAACTTTGTGCAAACT
>JAQIVE010004841.1:0-13850 GCA_034698285.1 Sminthurinus bimaculatus | reverse complement strand
GTGGTGGAAACAAGCAGGGAGTATTTTATGGATTTGACGCGGAGGTCGAGAGTCAAAATCTGATCAAAAAACTGATTGAAGACGAGTGCCTGAGCAATGAGGCGGCTATCAAAAGCTGCATGAGACGACCCAAAGACTTTGCCACTCTGGTCTTCGGTTCCCTTCATGCGGTACCAGAGGAGGACGGAGGAGATGTTCGAGACAAGCAGTAACAATTTTAAAACGAAACATCAACGATGAGTTAATTTTATAGAGGCTCTGACCTTTAAACTCCAATTTTCCTATTTTTACCGTCATGTTTATTTATTTGTTTTATTTATTAATTTATTCTTTCGGCAAATCAATACAACCATTTTTTTACATAGAGAAACATGAAACATGATACATTATATTATTGACTTTTAAAACAATGTTTAGAGAGATTTTAAGCCAACTTTGTAACCCTTGATGTTTTAATCCTTTATTTTTCTTTTTAAACTTTTATGTCTTGTTAAATCTGAACAGTTCTAAACTTTCAATAAAATTAAATTGATTATTTGAAACTGAAAAAAATATAAAAAAAATATTTTTGGTATTTAAGTAACAGAAAAAGCTTTTTTTGGGAATCATAACTCATAATTTCCCACTTTGCAGTATTAGGGATAGATAAAGTATCTACGAGATTCCATTGATAAGCATTTTATTAATCCAAAAATTGTTATAATTAGTATTATCAAAAAAATGTCATCAAACTTGAATGAATCATGTTATTCACTATTTGTATTTATGCAACCGAAATGACTTGACAACATCATTAAACTGATTAAGGTACCCAAAATCGTCCAGTCCCATAAAAAGGGGAAGAATGTCCCAGCAGGACGTCCATTTCTCACTATTTTTGTCCCCATGGCATTCAGGTTCAGGGCACAGGGACAATCTGTAATGTCCACCAAATTTGACCGAAGAGGCTTTTCCACTAATGTACCCTGGCAAATTGATACAGTCTTTCGTGTCCCAATCCTCTTCCGGTTCAAACCATGCACCTGGGCATACAAAGGTCAAAGGTCAAAATCCATGTGAATACCAGGTAAACCGATTCCAGAAACTACATAACTTTGCAAGCATAAATAAATAATATAAACCTACCCTTGAAATTGCTGTCAACAAAAAATCGGGGTGGCAAGCGTTTGGGAGCTGCAGAAGTAGAATAGGTCAAAATAAGTGGAGAAAAAGTATAGGTCCCATAGAGTTTAATCGTCTGGTCGGGTTTTTGAGTTTGAGTTGTCCTCGCGTCAAACTGAGCCTCAACGTGGTCCTTGAGTTGATCAACTTCACTCTCGATTTCCTTGCTTTCAAGGGTGTCCACGCGTTCCTGAAGGCTGGACAGTTGACCTTTGACCTTATCCATCTCGTTTTTCATATTTACATCTTGAACTTGGACCAAGGGTTGAGTTTCTCCTTCACCATTTTGTTTGTGTACCGCAGCGGAACCGGTCGAGTTTTTCCAAGCATGATCAGTAGGTCCAGTGACCTTTTCTCTGACTGCGATAGATGACCTATCCCTAATTTCTGTATCGGCGGAACTCTTGTATAGATCAAAGATGAAGCTATCGCATTATAGGTTATAGGTTGCCTCAAACTCCGATTTCTAAAATCAGGTATCGGGTACTTAGCAAACCTGACTTTTTCAACCGCAAATTCCGCGGAAACACCCCGCAAGATTCGGACTTTTATTTTTATACGGATTACGGATACAGGATGCCTTATAATATGTGCATAATATACAGCGTTATTTGGGGCAAAAAGCTTGAAAATGTGTTCCTTGAAAAGTTCCGGGAAATGTTGTTTACATTTTAGTTTGCAATTCACAATTCACAAGAAAATCGAAATTCGTCGTGCTGAATGCTGAAAGTTAAATAGTTAAATGTTAAATACTTAAATCCTCGTCAAGAGTTTCCTACTTTTCGACTATCAACAATCAACAATGAACTGAATACTTCATCAATACTTGTACATTGTACATTTGAAGCTGCAATCTGTGCAATTATTCCAAAATACAAAATCAAGGCACCATGTCAACTGGGAGCAGTTCAACTTATTTAACCGACTTTCCTAATGTGTGTGCTTATTGTAGCAAATCATTTCGACAGAGGATTGAACTGCTCGACCACAAATGGAAGGATCATCAAGATGATATCCGTCGAGTCAAACGAAAATCCGAATCGAACCAAGACTTGAAGGAGTCGTCCCAGTTATATACCCTGAAAGATCAACACAATGCTGAGATAGTAGGGTAAGTTTCAAAGTTTCATTATTCAATGCACATTCTCAAAAATTGAAAAAAGAGAATTTTAACCCAAAGGTCCCTTCAAAAATACAAAAAGGTTATTTTTAGTTATATTGGCATAGTGTACATACATAATATACATAATATGTATTGCTTATGCATAATATTATACTTCCACAAGCTCTATTTTTGGGACACGGTATCCCTATTTATAACATAATTTATAATTTTAGATAAGTATGATGTCATACTTATTTAAAATATACGTAATTTTATGTTTATTCATTTGCGACGTTTCATAGGAAAAAAGCAAAGGAATCCACAAGTGCAAGCAATTTTCCTGCTTATTCTCAAATGGAAGACAAAGTAGTAGATATAACAGATGAGCAAGAAGAAACAGTAATAGCAAATGATCAAGAAATAACACAAATATCAGTTGAGCAAGAAGTTACAGAAATATCAGATGAACAAGAAGTTATAGGAGTATCAGTTGAGCAAGAAGTAACAGAAGTATTAGTTGAAAAAGAAGTAGCAGAAATATCAAATGAACAAGAGGTAACAGAAATAGCAGTTGAACAAAAAGTAACCGAAATAGCAGATGAAGACGAAGATGAGGAGGAGAAGAAATATAAAAATTACACCGGCGGAAATGACGTGATGGATGTAACAGACATTATCAATTCATCTAGTAACCAAGAAATTGCTGTTCAACAGGGGGAAATTTTCAAAACCTCAAATTGCGACTCCGATTTCCTGACTCTTAAAAACTTGAATATTAACAACTCCGAGTGTGACGATGAAATTCAATCGTCTTATATTTTCGCCCATGAAAAAGACAACACAATCACTTCACCGAAAGTAGGCAGAAACCGGAGAAAAAGTAGCCTTAAAAAACGACTCTTTGAATACGACGACGATGAAGGTCAAGTGATAAGTCCAACAAACAAACGGGACAGACAATTCTCAATCCAGATTGTGAATATAGAAACGTTAGCAAACGAGAGTGCAAGAAGAGAGTGTCCAACTCGAATCAAGTCGAAAAGAAGAGGGCTACAACCAAAGAAAAAGTAGACACCAAGAACAACTCTTTGAAGATAAAGTTCAAGAGGTAAATCCGACAAAAAAAAGACCAAAGCTGACCTATAATTGTTTAATTGCCTTGGCAATTAAGAACTCGCCAACTAAGACGCTTATATTTCGTCAAATCTTTGAATTTGTGGCCAAAGTATTCCCCTACTTTGAACATGCTGGGAAAAATAACTGGAAAAACATTATTTCCATAGCACTTTTCAAAAGCACCTTGTTCAAAAAAATACAACTCGCCAGCAAAGGTCGAGGCCACTCAAGATTCTCTTATGGACTTAATTCAGACCCTGCAAGTCAACTTGAGCTCGAAGCCCTATTTAGAAATGAGTGTCTGAACAACAAGGTGGACATTCAAAGTTGTATGAGGCGACCCGAGGATTTTTCCAGCCTGTTAAGTGGTGACTTTCGTATGCCAGCCGAGGAGGAAGAAGATGATAATGAACCACTTTCAAAGAAGCCAAAAGTGACCACTTTTAAAGATACTGGTGATAATTTACTACAATTTAATAGATCGATGATTATTCCATTACTTAAAATTTTGAATCATCATTTACATTTAAATCTTTATTTTGAGTGAGCTTGTAAACCTTTTTGAAATGTGCTTACATTTTACTATAATAATTGTATTCTTTTTTTATTGTATCATAGGATTTTCGGCAGCTTCCTTGGAAACATCAGCATCACAGTCGCCAACTATAAATAATTTGGATGATAATAATGTAGAGCAAGTTGAGGATAAAGAGAAGAATCAGGCAAGGGAAGGTCGGCGAAAGAAACCAATGAAGACTGGAGAAAAATTAGGGGAAAGTGTTCCAGCTCAACTGGAAGCAAGCTTCAAACGACCAAAGTTGAGCTTTAACTGTCTGATTGCCTTGGCAATCAAAAATTCGCCAACTCAGGCCGTTTCTTCTCATGAAATCTTAGAATTTGTGTCCAAAGTATTTCCCTATTATCAAAATACTGTAAACCAGAACTGGAAAATTAATCTTCGAGGAACAATCGGGAGGAGTCCCTTGTTCAAAAAAATCAACGACATAAGTAGTGTTCGAAAAAAGAGGCAATTATTTTATGGATTCGATTTGAAGGCCGAAAGTAAACTTCGGATCGACAAACTCATTCAAGAAGAGTGTAAGAACAAGGAGGCGGACATCAAAAGATGTATGAGACGACCCGGGGATTTTTCAAGTCTCGTCAGTGGTGACCTTCGTGTGCTGCCGGAGGAGGACGAAGGAGATGACAAAGATAAAGAGGGGAATGAGAAAGAAGTTGAAGTGGCCACTTTTCAAGATTTGGGTAAATAGTAATACATAGTACGTACATAGATAATTATATTATTAAGGAATGCGTTTTAAACTTTGAATGCAAATTGTAAAATCAATTATGAAATTACGGCATGATTGACAAGCTTTTTTTTTCTGTAGAAAGTTAATTGAAATGTAACTTTTTAAACATAATGATTGTTTTTTCTCATTCTGTCACAGGCTTTGTGTCAGCTCCAATAGAAAGTGCCGAATCACAGTCAGCCATTATAATAATTTTGGATGAGAATGCCCATCAAGTTGGCATTAATGATGATGATGATGATGAAGATAAGCCGGGTATTAAAGAGAAGAATGAGACAAGCAAAAACGGGAGAAAGAAACCAGTCCGGAATGTAGAAAAAGAGCAGGAAAGCAATCAAGGTCAACTTCAATCAAGCTACCAACCAAAATTGACCTTTGGCTGTATGATTACCTTGGCAATCAAAAACTCCCCAACTCATACAGTTACGTATGATGGAATCCTGAAATTTTTGGCCCAAGTATTTCCCTTCTTTGAATATGCAGCAAACAAAGACTGGAAAAATAATATTTCTGCCACACTCGGTAGGAGCATCTTGTTCACAAAGATCAGCAACAACAACAATAGTGGACAAAACAAGAGGCGAGTATTTTATGGATTCGATTCGGAGCCGGAGAGTAAACTTCGGATCGACAAACTCATTCAAGAGGAGTGTCTGAGCAACGAAGCGAGCATTAAAAGCTGTATGAGGCGACCTGATGACTTTGCCGCTTTGGTTTGTGGTTTCCTTCGTGTGTTGGCGGAGGAGGACGGAGGAGATGGCCGAGACATGGAGGAGAATGAGTAGAAGAAACAATTTTAACGAGTTGACGACTCTGACCTTTAATCTCGCTCCAGTTTTTACCGGTATAATTTTCTTGATTATTTAATCATTCCTTTTTTATTTACTCGAAATACGTTTGAGCATTCAATAAATTTTAGTATCTTGTTTGAATTTGAAAAGAAATATTTCCGTCTTTACGAGAACGGCAATTTTTTAATTCATACAATAATAATTTTAGCATATATAGTATTTATTATAAAAGAATCATTCCGCTTTTAAGCGCTTGGGTCATGTAAGGATAGCATTATTCCAGAGTTTTTTTAAATTAATTTCAAAAAATTGTTTTTAGTTAGGTATTACAAAATAAAAAAAATGAGTATCTATCACCAATTCAAGGAATCACATCATTTAGTATTTCTCTTTAGTAAAGCAAAAAGATTGGACACGGTCATTCCAATGAGGAATTTTTCGAAAATCGTGAAGTCCGGGAGTTTCTGGACTAATTTCCCTGCAGGACCACCAGCTAGCATTCGGATCCGTCTGGCAATTAATGTCAGAGCAAATGGTCAGACTGTAATTTCCTCCAAACTTGACAGCAGAGACTTGTCCACTAATATACTTTGGCAAGTTGATACAGCCCTTCGTCGCCCAATCCTCAGCTGGCTCGAACCACGCACCTGGATATACATAATACATACAAGAGGTCAAAGGTCATAGTCACATTTCAATATAAATTAAAACATCCAGAAATGTACATAATACAGTTTATTATTTTTTATATGTACACCAACCATTAAAGTGATCGTCCAGAAAAAAGCGAGGTGGTAAAAGTTTAGGAGCTGGATCGGCCGGAGTAGAGGTCACAGTGGGGTCAGCAGTCTGGGCAGGTTGCAGAATTTCATGTTTTTCCCAGTCAACCTCCCATTTACCCTGATTGAGTTCCCTGAATTGATCCCAAGGAAAAGAGTCAACTTGAACTTTGTCCTTGTTTGTCTCGACTTCAAGGGTGGGCAAGTGGTCCGGAATGTAGAAAAGTTGACCTTTGACCTCGTCAGACCTCTTGCCAATCGGAGGTGGACCTACGGCCGGAAGAAAACGATCTTGATTTGCTAGGGGTTGAAAGAATAGCGGCTTGTTGACCTCGTCACTATAGGGAAGGGCATCACCAGGATTTTTCGTCACTGTATTAAAAAGACAGTTTTTGATAAACTTTTTTAATTTAATGCAAGAAATGTACATAATTTTTCATGCATAATACAAAATTACTACAAAATTACCATAAAAGTCAGGGTTTACAAACCATTGAAAATAATTGAAAGGATATTTTTCTTTTGATTTTTTTACCTTCCGCATTTTGTTTGCACACTTCAGTACTAACAGAAGCACAGATCGACATTCTCGAAATAAGGGTCCCGACAATAAATCCGATAACATAGGGAAAAAACACCCCAAATAAGGCATTTCGCCATTGATTCCTCCCCCCTGGATTCTCATGATGAATTTCGATCCTCGGTGGCTTGATGGTCTGAACCGAAGCCGGATGGGTCGTCACACAAACAATGTGGTCTGTTGTCTCTGACGACGCACTTTCCCCTTTTGGAATTTTGGTGGATTCAACGGCGGCCATTTCACAATAAAATAGGTACTAATGTGTGATGAATGATGAATATTAAATATTTTATGTAATTGGAAAAATATTCAGGAGAATGGAAATATTGTAAAAAAAGTCAAGTATTTTTAAGGATAAAAGTTTTGAGAATGAATTGACAGCTTGGATGGCTAAGAACAAGTGAGCTGTGTAGACCAAAATTTGTGGTTGTTGTAGGTTAAAAATGATGAAGCTTCAGGAAAGGGAATGAAAAAGGGCCTAAAGTAGGGAAAAAAGGTACTTACAATTTTAAAAATAAAGCAAGGCTGCTCATAATACATAATATTCAAAGCACATAATATGTAAGTAAGTACAGCAGATTACAGATTATACTATGTAATAGCAAAGCCTTTTACCTTTCACTTTGACAACTCACCCAAGTACATAAATATTACGCATTTTATGTACCTACAATATTTTAACATGGGATTAACAAGCCTGATTTAATATTTATAATGAAAAAAACTAGGCATTTAATGTTAACCCAGAGAAAAGGTAGAAAGAGAACGAATTAAGAATTTATTTACAGCAGCTTTGATACTTATTTAGCTCATTTTATTTAGCCCAAATGAAATTCAAGGAAAATAATTGTGCGCATTCATTTTTAAAAAAGAGCTTTTTGATATCTTGAAATTGGGTAGATAATTGGCAAATTTTGATGACTATTCCCGAATTTGATGAAATTTTCATGAAAATTTACAAAAATATTATGAGAATTCGGTCAAATTTGATACGATTTTAGATTTTTCACCGAATTCGTGTCAATACTTTATGAGATTACTTGACGAGACCATTTTCCAAGGTTTGGTCCAACTGAAAGTCCCGCTTGTATTCCAAAAGCATCTCTGGGGTAATATCGGACCCCCCACAAACGATGATGACGATGGGGCCTTTGGAGTCGTGACCCTCGTCGTCTAGGAGACGTGGCAATAGGTTTGAATAAACCGCTGCTAGTGAAGCGCCGCATGCCGGCTCCACTAAAAGACTGTGGTCATCTGCATAATATTCACCATGGTACAAAAAATGTGGTAATTTTTATCCAAATTTCATTTTTTCAGGACTTTCAAAATTTTTAAAAAAAGTGCCAAAAACCTTTACCGGCAAATCGCACAACAGATTCGACTGCATCGCGGTCTTGCACCACTCGAGAGAGGATCTGGTACTTTGGCAGCCAGTCCATCAGTGTTTGACTCACATAGCTTGCGCCCAGACACTTGGCCACGCTTGTCGGCTTCTTGACCACCACTCGACCCGCCTTGACCGACTCGTTGAAGCAGTCTGCTCCCACAGTTTCCATGGCAACAACGGGAATATCCGTCCAACCCGCCTTATCTAGACCGCACAAAAGCCCGCAGAGCAACCCGCCACCGCCAACGGATACCACGATACAACTTGGTCTCACGTTCCCGCCGAGCTGCTCCTTTGTACTCAGGATAATGTCGGCGTAGCCCTCCCTGCAGAAAAATCCGCGAAATTCAAAATTATGTTGAAATTTTACAAAAATTAAGATTTTTAAAAATCTTTAGTACATTTTCTAAAAAATTGTTACCATAGAGTAGGGTCGTCATAGGGATGGACGAAAGTGACCTCTGGGTCATTTTTGGCCTCCTCCAACGCCTTTTCGTTAGCTTCAGCCCAGTGACTCCCCCCTACAATAATGTCGGCATTGAAGGATTTGACCTTCTCGAGCATCCGGGCATTAGCCGAGGTTGGTATGTAAAGTCGGCAGGGGACCTTCAGCTGGTTGGCGGCGTAGGCCAGGGCCAAACCCGCATTTCCACCGGATGAGCCCACGAACCTTTTGGCGCCCGCCTTTAATTTCTACAAAATTCAAAATATGTCAAAATCAAAATTAATCTAAAATTACACCATTTTTGAATTTTTTATGAAGAATTACTTACTTCAATGCAAGAATTCGAAATTCCTCGCAGCTTGAAGGAGCCGGAAGGCTGAATATTTTCCAGTTTTAAGTAAACGTCTCTCTCGCTTATTTTCGACAGGTTGTGACTGTACACGAGCGGCGTTTGGACAGCGATTCCATTCTTTGGCATTTTTGGTCAATTTTAATTTTTTTGAAAAAATGAGGAAAATTTTAAAGTTCTTAAGAAAATTTCATCGACTAAAAAGTAAAGTTTCAGACTTCAAAAGATTACTCATGCAGAGAAGAAAGAGAGCAAAAAAAGAATCTTGCAGCTTAATTTCTGAACTAAGATCACGAGCAAATGGACAGTCCATTTAGATTCCAGGCCAAGGTCAAAATTATCAGATTAGTTGACCATCTGAGTTTTTGGGATTACAACATGCTTAAATATTTATTTATTCTGTTGCTTTTCATTCTTCTCCGCCGTTAAAGCTTGCTTTTACTTGATATGTTAGATTTTAAATGAAAGATAAAATATGTATGCAGCAAAAATGATTTAATTTAAAGTCTAACGCCGAAAAATCCTCCATTCAATTGTTTTTTTATTTCCCCGCAAGTTTGTTCATTATTCCACATCAATTTTTATGGTACAACTTTATTATCGCTTTTCCTTTGAATTTAAGAAAGTGTGTACCAAAACATTTGACGATCACAAAAAAAACATTATAGAAAACAAGATACAAAATATGTAAGTACTTGTCTTCAAAAACAATAAATAATTTGACAAAAATCAGGAATGCTCTAAAAGTTGTAATTTCATCATTAAAATTAATACAGAGGGTCCTTTTCATGACCGAGGCAGTGTCGCTTCCAAATATTACGATGAGCAAACTCCTTCCCGCATCCCGGAAAAGTGCAGACAAACTGAACAAGCTTCAAGTGGATGGACTCGATGTGTCGGGTGAGATAATTGTTGCGAGCAAATCGAGCCCCACACTCGTGACAGACAAAGTTTTTGATATTCCCGTGAGATTTGAGATGCATTTCCAGGCCGCTCCGTGCGGAGAAAACCTTGTCACAGTTCTCCCAGGTGCACTTGAACTCGCCCCCGTGACCTCGAATGTGGAGGGAGAGATAATACTTGGTCTTGTAGGAGGCTCCGCAAAGGTGACAGACAAAGGGTCGATCCTCCGAGTGTTTTATCATGTGACGTTGGTACACCTTTTTGACGTCAAACTCTTGGGAGCAAAATTCACAGACGAAATGAGCCGGAACTGTGGATTAAAAAAACAAAGAAATTAAAACATTTTAAAAGTTTTTTAAAATTTTTAACACACCAAAATTTAAAATTTTATTTAAAAATAGGTAAAGTCTTACAAGCATGAATGTCGCGAATGTGATTAACCTGGATGAAAAAGAAAGACAAAATTTTAATTATTTTGTTTTATTTTATAAGTACGGGTTTTCCTTGAAAAATTAACGTTAAATATTTTAATAGAAGCATCTTTTAATAGTGTTTTATATTTACGATAGTTTGTCGACTAGCTGACGTTTTCCCACAGGTATCACATTCAAAAACGTCCCGGGTTGTACCCGGATTCTCGCCATCGGTTTGACCCTGGACCAGATGGTACTTCCACTTGTCCCCCAGCAAAACTGTCCCGTTTCCAAGATCCTCTGGATGCAGCCGAGCAAGTCGAGAGGCTTTTTCTTTCTCCGTCTGACATTGAGTCTCTTTTTGTTTTGATTTTTTGTCATCTTCGTTATGGATACGGACGTGACTTGCAACGATGGACATCATGTTTTTACCAATGTGACCACAAATCTTGGCCTCTTGACCTTGTTCCTGACTCAATACAAAGTTGCACCGAACTTTGACGGACCCGGGAATTGCTTCAAGTGGGATTCTACCCTTGTACAAAAATTGACCTTCGACTCCGGTACTTGTGACGTGATTCTTGACCCTATTTGACCTAGCGTTCTGCTTCCACTGACGTCTAATGGCCTTTTGAGTTTCCTCGGGGAGGGAGGTCATCGTCGGTCGGTTCGGTTCTGGACGGATCCCCTTGACATAACGGAGGTCAAATTTTTCTGGATGGACAAAATATAAATAAAAGAAACTAATTACAAGTTTTTGCATTTTTGAAGAGGTAAAAAAAGGTTGCGCTAAAAATCTGTATCAAAATAATTTCAAGGTCAAAACGGGTCACAGGTCAATGTAATTGGATGAAAAATAAAATAAGTTCTCACCATCACCCGGCCCCTTGGGGTAAACGTAGTGACAACGAAGATGAGGAATGATGGCCTCCTTTGACTTGCTCAAATATCCACAAAATTCAGGGACAGCTCCATCATTAGAAGAAGTAGAAGAAGGTCTAAATTTGCACTTGAATTTTGACAACTCCGTATCAAACTCAAAAGGAACTTGACCCCTAAACAAAAATTGACCTTCCACTTCCGTTTCCTTGACGTTCCTTTCTACGTTGAATCTCTCTCTGTATTTATACTTCCGCTTCTGGTTCTGTGTGCCTCCTCCTCCTCCAGTTCCTTGTTTTCTTAATAATTTAGTAACCTCAACTTGCGGGACTTCTTTCGTGGTCGTCTTCGTCTTCGTTAAGAAATGGTCGACTACGGGGATTGACATTGATTGTGGTGGTGGTGTGACGAGTGGAGCTGAAGGACCAGGGTTGGAATTGGAATCCAGAGCAGATTCTGCAGATAAAACAGTAAAATTATACGTTTTTAATTGCAGTGGCCAATTTAATGTCAGTTGGTCAAAAATGGTCAAATTGGCTCAAATAATCAAAATCGATAAAATTTAACATTATAAAAACCCTTAAAAAAATCTTGATAAATAATTTCACTAAATTTTGGTGCGATTTTGGACAAAAAACATATTGATGAGATTCCCATAAATTGCCATGGAAAACATCCAAAAATTCTCAATCTTGTCAAATCTCATCAAATTTTGGTAACATTTGATCAGAATTTTTAAAGGGAAGTCATAAAATGAAAATAACTTAATTAAAGCAGTAAAATCAAAATCATTCAAAATGGAGAAATAATTTTAAAATAGTCAGAATACTAAAATGGTAAATATATATATTGTCAAAATTATCAAAATCACACTGCATGAAAAGTAAGATGATTGAATGCAAAATTAGTTTGACAACATTGGTTTATCATTGATTTTTAATTTAGTTAAAAAAATTTAAATTAGCTTTGCTTACCTCCACCGTTTTTGACTTGATTTATAAAATTTTCATTAGATGTTGAGCAAGTGGAATCCTGGTCATTGAGTTCTGGTTCTCCAGGAAGATGAGGTTTGGACGAATCCCAACTAGGTGTAAAAATATGCTCTTCCCGAATATGCTTTTGCTGCAAGTGAATAATATGAATAATATAAATTAAACAACACAAAAATTGCCTCAAAACTACAAGACATACAAAATTATTGTGACTAGTTCCTTCTGCATAAATTACATAATGGTTGAATTTGTTTTAATTTTGCTTTAACTTACTATCGAGTGGATGTGAAGTGTATTTTTTCCACAGGTAACGCACTCGAAATTCTGAACCCTCTTTTTGATGTCTTCGTTGTGCAAGTCTCCTGGAATCACCCGGTACGTGAACTTATCCCCGAGTCGGTACAATCCATCCCCCAGATCCTCAACATTCAATCGGGGTCTCTTGAGTGCCTTGGGACCAGTACCTTTCAACTTCCGGCTTTTTGGCCTCTCCACTCCAGCAATGTGAAAACGGGCATGAGTTATCACCATGGACATTAAGTTTTTACTCAGGTGACCACAAATACCCGGGTTTTCCGAACTTGGATTTTCACCACTACCACCACCACCACTTTTATTATCCTTGTTGTTTTCATCACCATCGACTCTAAATATGCAGCGATACATACTAGAGCCTGGAATCGCTTCCAGAGGAACGACATCCTTGTACAAAAATTGACCTTCGACCCCGGTGCTCTCAACGTGATATTTGACTCGTCTCATTCTTGCTTTTCGGGCTCGTTCCAGTCTCAAGGCTCGCTGGGTTTTTTTGTCCAGCTTTGAAAAGTCCACATCCGGTAGGTCTAGAAATAAGCAAATAATATAAAAAAAATAAGAAATTTACTAAAGTTTAAATAGGTCAAATGTTTAAGGTCATAGCACAAAATAAAAAAACTAAAATTAAAACACCTTTTACCTTCACTCTCCGAGTCCCGGGTACGAACAAAGTGATCTCTAAGGTGACGACTAAGGCATTCCATGGACTTGCTTACCCGTCCACAAATCGGGCTAGGAGGGTTGTTACCCGGTTTTTTGAAGGTACACCGAAACTGGGCATGAGGTTTCCGTTCGGCCTCGGGGATGGCCTCAAAGGGCACTTGACTTCGGTACAAATATTGACCTTCGATCTTTGTTCTCTTGATGTATCTTCTCGTCCTGCTTTCTTCTATTGAGGGAGTTTGTTCATTTTTATTCTCTTTTTCTCTCCGTATCTTCCTTTGATTTTGGTTTTTGTCCTCTGATTTTCTACCTTTTGCGGTTCTACCTGGACTTTTTTGTGCCCTCCTCTTTAAGAGACGGCGATCGCCTCTTTTTGGCTTTTCTTCCTCTTGCTCTTCTTCTGATTCGTCTCTTGCTGATGCTGGTGATGGATAATCTTGACTCGACTCATTTGCAGAAGAAGCCATAAATTTGCTATCAAAGTCTTGATTCTCATTGTCCTCTGGAATTTAGAATTTTTTTAAAATACTTTAAAATTAATACTAAAATTATTGTTAAAAATTATTTAATATTCTAATATATTATTTTGACCAATCTACGGATATTCATTTATTATTTATCACTCACCTTGTTCATCATGCTCAAAATTAAAATTGGAA
>JAQIVE010004840.1:0-13850 GCA_034698285.1 Sminthurinus bimaculatus | reverse complement strand
CATACGGAAATTATACATCTCCACACATATGAGGAAATCCTCTCGAATATTTTTCCAACAGCTTTAACTTGAAGTAAAAGCACAATAATTCCGGCGTGTGGCGTTGAATTACAACTATTTTCATAGCAAAATAAAACCCCGCTAATTATGAGACCACTTGCCAACGAAAAAAACGGGACAAACAGCATTGTCTTGCTAAAAGGTTTGATCTCATCCGCCGAAAGATGAAGGTCCATCTTACTCTTGAGTTGCTGATACAGTTTAAACTCGGCATTTAACTTGTTCTGTTCTCTGTTCATTGATTGAACTTGCCGTCTTCTGCATACTCTTGACCCCCATCTCAGTGACATAGCTGAGAACCTCCGCGTAAGCCTTGTCAAAAATGCCCATGTCTCTTATCCTCCCCGTCATGTGATTAATCATGTCCAGATACTTGGAATTCTTCCGGGTCACGCCGCCCGCCAAAACAACCACAAAAGGCTGGGACCTTGAGGATAAATCAAAATTGCTTCGCAGCGTCAAGTTTTGAGCCACCGAAGGGAGAATCACAATTTCATAGACGATGCACACCGTCTTTGGCTCCACGACCGCGAGCATAACGCATTGGAGTCGGTCTATGAAGGAAAATCGGCGTGCTCGATTGCGGACGGAGACGACGGCGGGATTCTCCGAATTTTCGAGGTACAGTATTGTCGACGTTCCAGGTTGGTAAACGAGGTTGATGGCGTAGTCCGGGTGCTGACTGAGTTCCTCGAGGTTAGTGGGAACTTTGCCCATCTCGGGCACTGTTAAGCCGGCCAGCAGATCCTGATTGTAATGGTAAGTCAGGATCATGGCGGTGAAGAGCCAAAAACCGAAGAATATTTTGAGGTTTCTGGACACCCTCACTGTTTGACCTACGAGGGGACCCAGAGAACTGAGAAAGGCGCGGGATATGTTGAATTTTCCTTTTTTACCCGGGTAAATCCATGTATTTTCCATTTTTAGCTGAGCAAAAAATATAAAGATGACCACCACAAAAAGGAGGGCGATGAGAAGCCAGAGCTCCATAGAAAATGGGGCGAGCAGTCCGGTCAACTTCATGCCCAGATGGGAAGGGCGACTGGTCACAAAGCTGGAGCTGATTTCCACAAAATAGGTGGCGTGGCTAAATTGTCTCATTTTGACCGCTTTTGGGGCGATCATGAACATAAAGTCCACCTCTCGTCGTTGCAAGCCTCCAAAAGCATCCGGCCATGACCCGTTTGGATATTGTCGTTCATTCAATATTGGGACAAAGGTCAAGTCAAAGGTAATGTTGTAGGCCTTGCTTGCAATTTCAATTAGAGCCTGGGCCATTCCAAATGTTTTTCCCGTGGGAGTTTTCGTGTAAAGAAAAAAGGAGCTAAAAACACACATTCTTAAAATACTATTGATTATATTGTTGGCATTGTAGACAAGTTTTATTAATTTTTTATTTTCCGTATTGTTGTTCATCAGGGAATATTCTTTCCACTCAAAATGGGAACTGCTTAGCTTTTGAACCAGAACAAGAGCCTTTGTCACCTTGGGGTCAATATTTAGACCCAATTTAAATTTTAACCCTTGGATTTCTGGCAAGTTGAACAGAGTTTCCAGTGAACTTTGGGGTCCGATGAAAATGTAGAGATTTTGAGAGGGTGGGAATCCTTCGGTAAAATCTTGGTGCCAAAATTTAAATTCATCCGTGAAATAAATGAGAGTCTCACAGTGGCTAAAATATCTGTACAATTGTTTGCTTTGAACTTTGTTGCCATTTTTATTGTTGGTGTTTTTTAGTGAAAATTTAGTTACGGGCAAAAATTCGAAATGAAATTGATCGAGCTCCAAAAATAGTTTTGTGGGATTTAAGCCAGTATTTTGAATTACTTTTACAGGGCAAACTCTTCCCGTGCTATTTTTTACGGTGACACAAATGTCTAAAACTATTCTTGACCTCTCACTGGCTAGATCAATGGAGCCATCTGATGAAATAGATGTTTCTTTTGACTTGTTTCTTCTTGCCAAACTGTCCGATTCGGCGGATACAATTAATAATAACTCAACAGTTAATAGCACTTTAAAAAAATTGTAAGTCATTTTAGTTGGCTCCCACTTTAAATGATAACTTATGCAACGGAATGAAACTCTGGCTGAAGTCTTGTGGAAAGGTTAGTTGAAAAAATCAGAAATTGGGGAAGAGTAGACTGAAGGTTGTCTGTACTCCGTCCCAAGAACGCTAAACGAATAACTGTCATTTTCCAATTAGAAGTCAATTAACTAACAATAAGCAGGACAGTGGATTAAACTTTGTAGCCTTTAGAGTTCAGTAAATAGATTAAGTGCAAAGTCAATATTTTATTAGCAACTTAATTGCAATTACCGAGTTAATTGCAGACTGTAGACACTGGATGATTCAACTCGTCGTATTATCCTAGTGGAAACATGAAATTTAAATATTTGTTTCTCGTTTGGAGCTTGATGACGTAATATGCCGAGAAACGGGAAATGGTTGATATTTAATTATAGGTACTATTGGAAATCTTGATTACATATTCTATCGCCGATGCGTAATACATTTATTAAGTTTCCTTATTTTCCCGTGATATGCAAACATTTCAGTTCAAATCCTTTGTTTAGTTCAAGGGTCTCTGTCCCTCTCTATCTTGTTTATGTAATAACGAGACCCATGCTAATTTTAATATCAACCATAAAGCAGCGATGATATGGGCCCTGCATAATTCATCAGATATTTATTTTGAGTTTGTTTGCCTTCCAATTAAACAGGCACGCTAGTGAGTTTCTTCTTTGCTTAGCTTTAAAAATTCACAACAAATTAAAGGACCTTGTTTCTAATTGAACGGAAAATTCCGGGCAGGCTTAACAAAAATTCCAATTAAAAATTGTTATAAACAATTGGTCAATGATTTTTATTAAAAAACGTGTTGTAGATGTCTCGTTCACAGACAAAAGCTTGGATTTTCAAATTGACTTTGAAATCCTTTTACATTCGGAATATTCACAGTTTGTCGAGTACAGTAAATCAAACTAAAATATATAAGTGAATTACTGAACATCGTATACGCGTAATTTCTATCCCTTTCCTTTGTATCTACAGCTTTTCTTCACGAAATCAACCGTCTCCGTGCACATAGATAATTTATAAAGCGTGCGAACTGAAAAATATACTATGTTGAGGTCAATTCCATCCCTCTAATTGCACACGCAGTTCCATCGTCTTCATTGCCGCGGCATATGTTGGTCAGCTGACAGGTTTGGGAACATCCAAAATCGGTGACGTTAATTTTATCAGCAAGTTGACAAAAATTGTTTGGGTTGAATCCACGATCCAAATCAAAAGCGACGCTCACAGGTGACTGCAATTAATCATAAATCAGACATAAACGTAAATATAACACATATATAAGTAGGCACTACGAATCATAACCATTTTAATCATAACGGAAAATAATGTTTTTGGCAATAAAATTTGAAGCTCACATTAAATTTGACAGAAATAGAATACCACGTCGAGTTTGTAAGTGGAATAGGATGTTGAACAGCGACGAAGGTGTCTTTCATGTTGGAAATGACAATATCTGATTGACAAAAAACGGTAGGATTGCTACGATATTGACGTTTGTTTTGACCTTTGCGGATCGTTAATGTTACTCTCCATGTTTTTTCCGTTTTCGGAACCTTTGGCTGCGAAATATATCCGCCATGCTTCGCGGGATTCGGTCCTCTGAGTTTTACAGCCTGAATAAAATGTTGCATCCAATTCTCCGGCGAGGCAGTAGATTCCGTGGAGTTACGGCAATGAAACCTGTGTATGTATAATGTATATGCAACAATAGGCGATACTTCCCGTAATTTCTCCTATAACTGGGGTAGGCTCCCAAAATCCCAAAATTTTCAATTTTTCCTGAGTAAATAAGACTTGATTCGTCCGTGTGAATTCAGTCGTATTTACTCAGCCGGATAAGGACGAGCCAAAAAGTATGCCCGAATTCGGGTGACTTTTGGCTGGAAAATCCGAACCGGGATAAGGAGTTATTGAAATATTGTTGATTAAATTTGTTGCTAAATAGAAAGTTAAAAGCGATTTAAACCGGAGAGTTTCCTCGTGATCGTCTTTCTGGGAATAGTATACATCAAAACTGTCATTAAGCCGTGAACCTGGATAAAACTCAACCAACTGTGTAATGGCAGCAACAAATAAACTCCTTGGCACCGCTGAGAAAATTGATTTCGGCAAGTATTCTCTATGTCACAATTGGAATAAAAGTATATCAATTGTTCTATGTACAAGGTACATCCGTCCAATGACCAAGATCACTGCACTATCTAAATTTTAAACGTGTGTTTACATACCTAGATTCTGGATCGGAATGAAAAAATGTAAAGATATCAACAATTTGGTCGTTTGACAGGACTTTCGTAGGCACCACATGACGGGAAAAATCGTCTGGATTCATAACAGGAAATCTGATAAGCGGAATTAGTTTCGCCAACGCAGTGTCTGATTTTGTATGGGCATTCCAACTGTTGAAAGAGGAAAAAAAATTATTCTCCACAAGACAGTCATACATACTTGACTGTTGATTCAATATGATGTGTACATAATAATCCTTTAGAAAAAAGTCTTATAAAATCGCATGAAAAGTTTCACAATTTTTGATGAGGTTTTCATTATATTTCATCAAAATCTCATGAAAATATGATCAAAATGAAGATGTACGATCGTCGACCAAACTCGTGTCGAAATTTCATGAGATTTTTTTCTAAGTGATATCAAAGTGTATAGTTTAATCGGAATTTCAAATGTTCTTAACAAATTAGTTTATAATATTGTTGCATCAAACCGCATAATTCCTTGAAAAATTTCCAGCTCAGTGCCACTTAAAGCATCGTCTTTTATTAGAGTTGCTATTGTTTCTACGTCTGCCTGGGAAAAGCTTGGATGCTGCATCAACTTATCGAAATTCCTTCAAAATAGATTAGGCCTGAGTTAAAATTCCATATGGTATGTAACAGTGTAAACTGTGCATGGATTTTCTGTTTTATTACCCGTAAAAAATGACGATCAATCCATAGTTCGAAATCAGTAACTAAGTGACCGATTTAAATGAAGTTATCGGTCAAAACAGCAACCGACTGTAAAAATTGACCGAATGTCGGTCACTCGGCCGACTGACCGCTTTCGAACTATGGATCAAACCCAAATCGAAATATTAGGTGCAGGTAAAATTAAACTGGGCAAAAATGAGAGGAACTGGAAGTAAATCAAAAACACAGCTAGCTAAATCCATTGGTGCATACTTGTACATAACTTGTCGAGCAGAATTCTGTAATTCCGGTAGATTGTATCTCCGAGCTCCGTGGTAAATGGCAACACAGTCCTCCAACGGAATATCCTTTCGCATCAGCGCCTGGCACTTTCCCAACAGCAAAGGCACATCATACTTGTCCGCCAAAGCAAGGAGATGAACTGCATCACTAGCACTGGCCACAAACTCATCGGCATAAATGAACTTTTTCAGAAATCAAAGTAAAACATGAATCATACATCAGCAATTAACTTTCGATTGTTGCACATAATATTTTGCACATAAAATATTGACAGTCCAAATACTTGAGCCATAGGAAATGTTGGAAAGAGATTTGTGGTTTGTTGGTACAAGACCCACGAGGAAAAAAATAGCCTTACTAACCCTCAAAAAAAGTTTGAAATGACGGAGGTCACAGTCAACGAGCTTGACCTCAGACATCTCCTGTTTGTCCCAACGTTCGGCAAACATTGATTGGAACACGACAGAACGGGACATCAACAACAGTTTATGGCACCCAATTTTTTCGTTTCCAACTGCGAAAAAGACGTCGCAAAGCTCCTGATTATCTAGGAGCCACAGGTTACAGTCACCAAGTGTCTTAGGTTGAAACTTTAATTGTTGTGGCGGTGACAAGGCTGTCAATTCACTTTCCGGATTGTGGATCCCCTGTAGTTCGCTCATTTTTTAGCTTTAAATTTTTACAGCAAAAGCTACTTTTGATTTTATAAAAATTTTAAAACAGACAGAAAATTCAAAACGCCACTAATACAGTAGACGAGACAGATTTGAATTCTAAAATTTTGAAGTACTGCAGTAAACGTATAATGATTCAAGCTACACAACTATACAATGGTTACATGTTATACATTATACTTTATAAAACATGCAACATACATTGCACAGATCATCGACAACCTTCAGTTCATTTTTACTGCTTTTAGAGCAATTTCATGGGTTGATGTACATATGAAAATGAGATTGCGTCATGCCTTTCTGTTTATTTGTCGCATCAGCACAGCAGCGTAAGCACGTACAGTTTTTTATTGAAAATACTTTGATGTCTATACCAAGGACTTTAATTTTTAATGGCATAGTTAATCTTTTCTACGCATACATAAAGTACATGGATGTTAGATAGATAAAACAAAAGGAAAGGCTTTCCTCTTGTAAATTGCTCTGTGTTTTAACAAAGATCTACAGTAATTAAATGAGAAGATAAGCCGCTAGTTTATGGATATTCCCAGTCCTCTAGTAGTACAAGCATCGCCGGCGGGGGAACCATATTGTTGACAACCTTTAAATGACCCAACGTCGGCAATATTTATAGTCTTGGGGAGTTGACGAAAACTGTTCAGGTTGAATCCTTCCACAACATTAGACCACACTGATACGTCTGACTGCAAAAGATAGTACAATATGTATACATACATAGTAATTAGTAATATTAAATATTAAATAGCTTTTACAAAATTAATATTCTCTCATGTGGGACTTGGAGCGTCAGATAAAATGACATTCTCAATCGCTCCAACCTCAAAAAAAACAAAGTTTGTCGGTAAAAAGTAACTACTTGTTGAGCATTTTGAATTTTGAAACTTACATGGTATTTAACAGAAATGAGGTACCACATGAAGTCTTTAAGAGGAACAGGTGGTTGAAGAAGTATGCAAGTGTCTTTCATATTGGAAATTAGAATATCCGATTTTTGAAAAACCACTGCACCGGTAGTTAACAGATGCCACGAACTTCCATAGCGGATAGTTACTGATACCCTCCATTTTTCTTCTGTTGTTGGAATGTTAGGCTGCAAAATGTACCCGTTGTGCGGTTGGGGATTCGGTCCTCTGAGAATTATCGTCCGGACGGAGTAGAATCTTTGATCCGAAAGGTGGCAGCAAAATCTGTGTGTGTCAATAGTCCGTATTACGTTGTTGCATGTTTTATTCGCTTTTTGCGACTTTCCCTACTCTCTCATAAGCTTTCTTTTGCTTTCTCTATGTTAATTGGATAGCAAAAGTTGTAGGCATTGGCAATTTGCTTACGACTGCAGAGTAGGTACATAAAATATACTGCAATCTACAAAATCAGGTAAAACATTGCTGAATTAAAGAATTAAAAAGTATGTATGTCAAACCTGAGAGTATCCAAAAAATCGCTGGCACGTTTGTACTGGACATTATATTGACCTGGAAGTTGCGGACCTGGAAACAACTCCACAACCGTGGATAAGCTTCTTGGCACCGTCGAGAACTTTGAGTTCAATAATTTATTCCCGCTTTGCAAACTAAAAAGACCATAAAGCATTGCATAACAAGTCATGTAATATAAATATTTATTACCGACTATCTATTTTAAATGAAGACTTTGAACCGTGTTTTTACAGACCTAACTGTCGAATCTGCGTGAAAAAACGAATAGACTTCGATAACTTGGTCGTTTGTGAGTACTTTGGTGGGAACTACATGACGAGTAAATTCTTCGGGGGTCATAACTGGAAATCTTATGAGCGGAATTAATTTATCCAACCCAGAATTTGACTTCACCTCGGTATTCCACCTACATAGACAAAGTAAATCAATGAAATGATCCAAAAGGACGAATAAAAGAAAATTTTGAAATTTTGTATCATCCTGTCAAATGTTATGTCGTGCAGCATGCAGCACTATTCAAGGTTCAAAGTTCTTAATAATCAAAGTATTTTGACAAAAACGGCAGACTCACCGAATTATGCCTTGAAAAATTTCCAGTTCCATAACGCCCAAAGCTTCTTCTTGAAGAATAGTAGTCAGTGTTTCTACGTCGGCTTGGAAAAAACTTTCATGTTTCATCAGCTTGTCAAAGTTTCTAGATAAAAAAAGTAATTAAGCAAACGTCCTCATATTGTTGCATTATAAATACTTTCTCTCGCGGAAAAAGAAATGGGCAGATGGAGGAGGGGAAAACTAGAAATGATAAAATAATAATAAGCAGTTCAATATTCCGTAATTAATCAAGATTTATGTACATACTCGCACATAACTTTACAAGCTGAATTTTGTAGCTCGGGTAGGTTGTACATTCGAGCTGTCTGATAAACGGCGACAGAATCTTCCAAGCCAATATCCCTTTGTATCAAAGTCTGGCACTTTTCCTTTAGCAGTGATATGTCATATTTATCCGCCAAAGTAAGCAGATGGACAGCATCGCGCATGCTCGACACAAATTGGTCAGCATAAATGAACTACGAATCGAAAAATCCATTTCTATTTCATTTCTTTAAAATTGACAACGCATTGACAATGAATACATTTTTTCATGACATTTACAATACAAAAAATAAGCACAAAAGGTTAAATTTTACCTTTAAAAACAGTTTAAAATAATGGGGATCGCAATCGACGAGTTCCACCTCAGATTCCTTGTCCTTTTCCCACCGATTTGCAAACATGACTTGGAATACTTTGGACCGTGACATTAAAAATAGTTTGTGAGATCCGATTTTTTCGCCTCCAATATTGAAATGAACATCACAAAGTTCTTGATTGTTTAATAGCCACAGATTGCACTCTAAAAGCGTTTTAGGAGCTTCTTCAGTTTTTTGAGAGGGTTCTTTCACTTTTCCACTTTCTACGTGGTCCATAATTACGGTTGAATGGTTTAATTTTCAAAATTTCGACTGTAAAAAGATTTTTACTAGTACAAAATTAGGAAAGTATCCTGAAATGGCTGTAAAATTGACTAAACGACAAGGAGACTAGAGTAAGAGAAGCTTCGAGCCTGAAAGTTCTCATAGCAGTCTTACTTCAGTTGGTAAAGACGCATGATAAGATTTGAGGAACTACAAACAATGCTTATCTTTTCCGTTAGTCACTAGTTAGTTTTAGAATGACCTCGTCTTATTTCTTCTGTCAATCCATCCATACAAACAGCATGCATAATACATACGCAGTAAACATTACGGATAAATAAAACGCGTCTTCAAATAAATATGATAAGTGCTTATCTGTCTAGCGTACACTGCTTTCTGCCTTTACCATTATTCTCAAATACGTAGAATTTAGATGCATGTGGAATGTTTATAATGTATAATATGTATAATGCATCAAATTTTGATTGTACTGCAGATGTATATATATACTTGAGCCAAGTGACTTCTGGAGTCTAACTTTATTACCAATAACGTAGAAAACAATAGAAAACAATACATACTATACCCATGATTTAATGTGTCATCATTAAATAGGAATGGGAATTCGGCCAAAACCACGTCAAATCCACTCGAGATCCCATCACGGTGGGATTTCTATCAAATGCCAATTAAGGAAATTAACGGCACGGCAAAAATACGGGGTAGTAGGTAGTAGTTCTTCTGATATTGGTTGTAAATACGTTGGGACAGTGACATGTTTCTGGTCGTAATTCTGGTCGTACATCACCCATCACCAATCTCCAGGCATAGGATAGGGGGGATTTTTCGGTGTAATTTTTCTATGGGGGGAATTTGTGGATAATCCAAGCTCTGTAGTCGAACAAGCGATATATTGGCTTATGTTTCCAAAATTTGTCAGCTGACTAACGGATCCGTCATTGATGCTTATGGCGCGCGCAAGTTTACAAAAATTGTTCGGGTTGAATCCTTCCATCGCATTGTAAAAAACTGTGACGGCTGACTGCAAAAGAACATAATTGCATAACAGCTATCAAGCTAAATTGTGCTAACACAGGTATACTAGATACTACATTCCCTCTGGGATTTTGTATCATTGATAAAATTATCTAAATAGTTTGAAAATCCGTAACTTACATGAAATTTGACAGAAATCAAATACCACGTTGCATGCGTAAGAGGAACAGGTGGTTGAATAACGATGCAAGTGTCTTTCATGTTGGAAATGGTAATGTCCGATTTTTGAAATACGACAGGATCACATTCCTGACCTTCTCGGATGATTAAAGTAACTTTCCATGTTTCTTCTGTGGTTGGAGTATAAGGTTGCGACAGATACCCGTACCCGTTTGGATTTGCGCCTGGCCCCCGGAGTTTTACAGTCCGGATTGAGTAGTTTTGTTGGTCCCCTCCAAAATAGTGGTGCTGTTGACTGTAATAAAACCTATGGAATAATAGTCGCCATTAGCAAAACCAATTACCAGCCATTAACTTTCAACATCAGGTGCAAAAATGTTAAGTATAGTTAGGTTTCTCAAAATTCTGAAAAGAAAATTAAGAAAAAGGTTGTAAACCTGAGAGTATCCTCAAACTCATGGAAGCGACGAATTTGAAGATTTAAAGAGCCATGAATCCGTGGACTTGGATAAAATTCCAAGACCTTTGAAACTTCAACTCTAGATAGTTTTCTCGGTACCGTTGAGAAATTAGATGTCAGCAACTTATTTCTATTTTTCAAATTAAAAAATATAAATATCTCATGTAATTATAACGGACCTCAAACTCGACATAAGTAAATATACCTAACGAGATATTCTGTTTCTGAATGTAATTTTTACGAACCTAGCTGCTGGTTCGGCGTGGAAAAAAGTAAAGAGCTCGATAATTTCTTCATTGGACAGAACTTTAGTGGGTACAACATGGCGGGAAAACTCATCGGCAGACATAACCGGAAATCGTACAAGTGAAATGAGTTTTTTCAAAGCAGTCGTTGATTTTCCATTGGTAGTCCATCTAGATAAAATGTAAAGTAAATGTCATTACATAAAATGGAAAAGGAAAGTTTGAACCATATTCGTTGTATAAAATCTCATAAACTTCGTTCTGTGTGCTCCCACATTTGAAACGCGATACAGAAACTCATGTAAGATTTTTTTCTAACGGAATTTCATACTTATTTATAGATATATCGTACCGCAAAAGGCCGTGAAAAATATCCAGTTCCGTACTGCTTAAGCCGTCGTCTTTTAGAAGAGCTGCCAATGTTTCTTCATCCACCTGGTAAAACGTTGGATGCTTCATCAGCTGATCAAAGTCTCTAAATAAAACGATTTTAGGCAATAAAAAATAAAATGCACAATACAATACATCATTAAAATATAAAGTGAACATTTTCAAAATATGCATCATGTTGTACATTGTACACACAACTAAACGATAGGGATAAATTACATATAAATTACAATGCAACAAGGTCTATTAATCGAGAAAAATATTTGGAACGTACTCGCACATAATTTCACAAGCAGACTTTTGTAAATCCGGGAGATTGTATAATCGAGCTGCCTGGTAAACGGCAACAGAGTCTTCCAAACTAATAGCAGTCTCGATCAATTCCTGGCACTTTTGCTTGAGCAGTGGAACGTCGTATTTATCAGCCAGGGCAAGGAGATGGATTGCATCACCAACAGAAGTGACAAATCGGTCAGCATAAATGAACTAGGTATGAATAGATAGACAAACATAATATATAGAACCAGGGATGAAGTGATAGGCCAACTTTGTACTACAACGTTTTTATAAAAGGTGTCATGTAATCACTAATAAAATACCTCCAAAAACAGTCTAAAATAACGGGGGTCGCAATCAACAAGTGGAATCTCGGATTTTTCATGTCTATCCCACCGTTCCGCAAACATAGCTTGGAAGACAGTGGATCGTGACATCAGGAATAGTTTGTGGCATCCAATCTTCGTATTCCCAATTACAAAATAAACATCACAAAGTTCTTGATTTTCCAGTAGTCGTAAATTGCATCCCACAAGTGTTTTAGGGGTACATTGAGTTATTTGTGGCTTCACTGCCTCAGGTCTCCGCTTGGCCTGCTTGTTAATGCTGGCAAGCATTTTGTACTACTTTCAAAATAAAACAGTGAAATGCTCGTTTAATAGTACAAAATTATGAAAATATTTTAAGCGAACTCAAAATTGTCCAAAAGACCACAGCAGCAGGCACCAAGTTGATGCGAGGAGTTTTAAATCTAAAATCTCATACAATTCTCATTTCTAGTCGATAGAAACACGAACGACTTATGAAGCAAGTAGAACGATTTTTCTTCTTCAATCATAAACAAATCGCAGTGATGGGCACATTACGTACTTTGATACTCTTTATGGTACCTAAGTATTATGTGCATGTTTTTAAAAAATGAAAACATCGTAACGACACAACTTGTAGTGACGTTTTTTCATACTGTGTACTTACTACTTTATCATGGACTCATGGACTTTATAGTGTTCCCATCACTGGAAATTTGATTCTGCTTCTTGTATTTCCCTTGTAAAACATTCAAAGATATTTTGAAAAGGAAGGGAAGAGACTTCAACCTTCAACTGCGATATGCTCTTGTTTGTCTCACTGCACTGCATCCAGACTCTAACTTATACTTATTTACAACCTATCTTAAATGCTACTCGTAATATTTATGTATGTTTCTTCGTTCCACACCATTCTAATATGTATAATATGCATTGGTAAGCAAAATAACCGTTTGACCGTCTCAAATGACAGTATTAGTTCTTAAATGTGTACAGATGAAAGGCACGATGACTTCTGGAGTCAGCTTTTATGACGTACTGTGCTGGTGATGGTGAATATGTTATATATTATGTACATTGTACATATTCGATATAATATTACCCTATATTATTTTTCTGTGTATGTATCTACGGTGGGAGGCCTTATTAGAACATATGCTATGCTATGCATATATTTTGTACCCATAAAATATTGTTTTTTGATCTTATTTATTTACTAAATCTTTCCATTGATAAATGATAAAATAATACAGAGAACATTATAGATGATAATAAATGATAGTCGATAATGTTCAGAGTATAGGTATAGATAACAATATTACACATCATTAACATTTATTATTGTTGTGTCATGTATGGCTATAAATTTTTGGGGTTGTATTTCAATACATTTTAATTCTGTTCAAAAATATCGGCTGCGTTCTCCTGTTTTTTGTTGTGTTCTGGATTCTGGATATTGACTCGATTGGATTCACACTCTGGCTCTCTCCTTTCTTCAAATAGATGAAACTATACTTTGTGGCATCTTATACTTTGTCTTCGTGGCTTCGCCAGGTTGGAGATGAGCCAAAAGGAGCAAAAAGGCTCGGGCAAGGCCACCAACAACGACAAAGACAATGACAACGACAGCGGTATGATAGTATCATAATGGCGGTATACGAACAAACGATACGGTGATGTGATGATGATGATGATGTTGACGGTGACGAGGAGGATGGATGCTGACGCTGATTATTATTATTATTATTATTATTGTCATTAATATTATTAGTACACATTATTATTATTATTCTTATGTTGCTGAGATGAGATGAAAACAAGGGATTTCCTTTTTCCTTTCAACTTTTATCTTTTGATATTTAAAAACCAATTTCTATCGTTTCACTCACACAACTCAGCCATGCTGTCGCAGACACTCTTTTCTTTCACCCCATATTAGATAGATAGATATTGTATAATATTTTATTGTATTTTGTATAATATGTATGTATTATCGAGTTGTAGAGAATATGAATATACATTATTTTATTTATTATATTATATAAGTATATTATTTAC